>VYXH01006133.1:42730-84581 GCA_013397275.1 Burhinus bistriatus | reverse complement strand
GGTGGGGGGGGATGGAATCACCTAGATATTTTTCTGGAAACAGTAGCAAAGATGTATCTTTAATTTACTAATTTGATTAATGCCCTTAAAATATTCTTAAATACTGAATTTTTATAAATCAACTTTGTATCACAGAATACCAGGTTGGAAGGGGCCTCAAGAACCATCTGGTCCAACCCTTCTTGGCAAAAGCACATATATATATACACACACACACATATATGTCTATAAAAATTTATTCAGTGATTCTAAAAACACATGAAACATGCCTTACACTTGAAGAGAAATCAGGGAAAAACTGCACGAGAAAAAGTAATTTCAGCACTGTAGTTTGATTGGTACCTCAATGTCATTATTAAAAAAAAGGAGCACACAATGTTTTCTGAGGTATACCCAGAAGAAAAGTATTTTCTATTTACTCAAGTTTTAGCATATATGCTTACGATCTTTATCAAACTTGGGTAATGTTGCTCCAGTAGCAGCCATCTCTGGATCTACTGTTTCCAAAAATATTGTCCATGGATTTTCATTGTCACTGAGCTCAATCATCTATATAGAAAGATGCAGAAGAAGAAAAAAAGTCTCTGGAGAATATAATATAACCTGATATCTGCATTTTCATCAGATACAAGAACTTTATGACATTCTATGAAGGCGAGAATTATTTTTTTTTTTTAGTTCCATTAATGACAGGAAGTTTATGAAGTTTGTTAAGAAAAACAATGACATATAAAAACATCAAAAAGTTTTAATGAAGCACAAATGATAGGTTTTATTTAAAATGAAACTATTTCTTTTTCATTTAAAAAATATACCTACTTTTTTCATTTAAAAAATACCTATATTATGGCAAGAAAATTACTTCACACTAGAAGTAACAGGACAGTGAAACCAATCACTGTTTTTTGTGGTATGTAGACACAATGTTTTACATTTTAAGCAACACGTTTCATTAAATCCAGAGTTCTTGCCCAAACAATGGAGGACTCAAAAAGACATTTCTGTTTGAAATCTAACACAAAAATCACAATCATGCTTTTTTTCATGGAAGAAAAGTCATGCACCACACTCCTCCCTCCTATTCAAATCAATCCACTAAATCTCAAGTCTTCTCAAGTATCAAACTTTACCAGGTACAGGTTAAATTAAAACCCTGAAAAGTCTGATGTTCCAAACTTACAGATTCTTAAAGAAAACTAAAAATCATGAGTGATGTACAGAAATAATGTCCTCTATCCATCAATACTTACTGTTTTATTGCCATCTGCTTCATTATCTAACATTGCAGGTCTTTTTGTTCCATTACTCCTAGCTTGCATTGGCCATAATCTGATTTGATCCTGGGGAAATCCCTAAAATAAATAAAAATTGTAACAGGAAACAACAGCAAAAAGAAAAGGCAAAGATACTTCTATTAAACCTAAACAGATCTTCCATTTTAAAAGGTCTAAATTATGACTGCTGCCAATACCTGGAGAAGATAAAGACTATGAAGCAACCACAATGTAATAAAATAAATAGATACAGATATCCAGCTACAGAAAACTTACCATCGTTTGAGAGAGATTTTGAACAAATTCTGTAAGTGTGGAGTTTTTTAATACTTTGAAAACAGTGTATTTCACTTTTTCTTCATCATACATATCATTGCCTTGGTGACCACAGAACTGATCCTCTGCCACTATCTGAAAAATTACATTTAAAGGTTACTATTCATATTAACTCAGCTCCACAGTGTAACACCTTCTCATGATGCTTTACTACGCAACGTCAGTAGCTCTCTGGATAGTGGCATATTGCTAACACTATTCGTGTTCTCATAAAGAAAATTTGCAAGTATACAGATTATAATGAAATTTAAAAAGTGTGATTGATAGTCAAATCAGTCTAAGTAATTAAAATACACTAATTCTTACAAAACCCGAGCAATTAAAAACCAGTTGTGCTTAGATCCCAATCTTGGAAACATATGCTCTGACAATCTTGGCAGTTAAAAAAAGGCTACGTAATTATTTTACTGGTGTAATGCAAGGAGGAGGCTTGCCTAAAATGTTTCCTATATCTCCCACAGCTTCCATACATTCTTTGTTAACAGAAAGACAAACAATGCAACTCTGCTAGTCTCTGCACCAAAAACCGCTCTACTGTAAATGCAGTGTAGAACAAGCCAAATTCACCAGTATGAACACCAGAAAGAAGATGCAAGGAAACACGGAGGCAAATAGCAAATGGGTTCTATTTTCTTCTGCCAGATGGGCTCTGGAAAGAGCCATAAACAGGGTTCCTTAAGGCAATTCATAACAATCTAGTCCATCTGGCTTTTCCAAAAAGATAATTGCAAATACAAGCACTCTCTCCTTCTGCTTCTACTTGATGAGTTCAGTTTGGCAGTAGTCCAGGCTTGCAGCCTATGGCTTGATACATTCTAATTTTAGAAAATAATTCCTGAAGGAGATAAAAGTGTGGTGGTAGGGCAGCCATTAAAATAACCTGGTCCTTTTCCTTTCACCTGAACTTACTATTTTTACTTGCAAGCACGTAACTTCTAGAGAAAACAGAAATGTCTGTAACATACAGATCTGTTTGTTTCATTAGGATTTATTGCATATGTAAATATACTTACAAGCACTACAATCGTAATTTCACTTCAAACACTACTTCCAAACACAAATTTAAAAAAAAAAAAAAATTAAAATCAAGGTTTGTCTTGGGTGGCTCAATATTCTGAATTTTAATGGTGAGGTAGTTGCAACTTGATCTATTTCAAAAGCTGACCTGCACTTGCATATAGAGGTGAGCTTCCTGCCTCTCCTTCCTCTTCTGAGCTTCTATCCTTTTCTCTTCTTGTAGCCTTTCTACAAGTTGTTGAGGAATATCATGGTCTGTGACAGGCTGCAAAACTTCACCTGTAAAGCAGATTTTGTGATGTCATTTCAAGATTTACATCGAACAGGGTTTTCTTCATACACACTTGACTTTCCTCTGATATGAAGTCAAAATTGGCTTTTTTCATCTTTTAATTAAAAATATGGTTTGATATCATCACGTTTTGGCAAAAGAAGCATTTTGTATCCCAAGCCAAAATGCATTACTTACATAGACTTCTGAATTAAATATTCATTTCAGGATTAAAAACATATTTACCACCCCTCAATTTTCTTAGTATACATATATCTACATATTTATAAACAATTGGATTTAGTTTCCACCACTGAAGTTAGCTCACTAATTTTTTCATCCTATAAAACACTCAAGGCTGAATCACTTTGCAGATACACAGTGTTGCCTTACTGTGCTAAGACAACGCTGGATTAGCACATACTTTCCCAAAGTGAGAGAAAGGCTGGTTGATCCCACGGAATCTATACATTCCACCTATAAATAACGAAGCCCCTTTGCACAGGAAGACTGTCAACAATTCAGAAGTAAAATATAGCCCTAAATCGCTGTATGTAAATCTAACTTGGAACACACACAGAGTATACATACTTAATTTTGATTCCCTGATGTAAACCAACATGTAAGCATTCGTACAGTGCCGCACAGATAAGTCATCGTCATGACCTCCATAGTTGTGTTCAATTGCTTCTTCCTTTGTACATCTTGATACAACATCATCATCAAATTTACACCACTAGAGAGAAAATGTTATATAAATATAATTTTACACACAAAACCATGTTCTTGAATGATAAATAAAACTTATTTCTGGCATGTCTTTCAGCTCTTTGAAGTAACTAAAATTGCTCTTCAAGCAGCATGAGTTTAAAAAAAAAAAATCTAGTTCAGTATAATTTGTGCTACCTGCTACTTGTGCTTAGCATAAGGAAGGCCATAAATACCAAACCTTTACTGAAATATTTGAATATTTTACACTGAATATCAAAAGCCCAATAATTATTCAAAGAACTTTCTCTTAAGACTGTTATTCAAATATCTAACATTTCTCTATGAATTTCAGAAAATTGACCTTATTTGTTGCAAAATAAAATAAAAAGCAGTGATGCAGAAGATGGCTAGTAATTATTTGTACATTTAAAATAGTTTACAGCAAATTTTAAATTAAAACAATAAAGACAAATAAGGAAAGACAAATAGCAACAAATTCACAGCAAAATCTGACTTCTACTTTTAACTGTGAACAGTCATGTACACAAAAAACTCAAGGGAAAAGGCACCTGACCTATAACTGTCTGATCCAATCAAGTCAGCTAAACCTGTAACAGTGGGACACGCGAAGATATTGAACTTCTGAGTCACAGAAACATTTGAAACATTCGTATTTGCTTCAGCATAAAGTCAGTCTAAAAAAATCGCTGGATAAAATTTGATTGCAGTAGAACTTCAACACACATACACACACAAATGAAGGGATTCCCTTAGTTAAGTCTTTTGTCAAAAGCCAATAGCAAAGGTGAAGCTGCTCCTCTTAAGAAGGCAAGTGATTCTTTAATGCCTTCAAATGCAAGTTCCTCCCTAAAGAGCAAAAATTAGACACCAGGGCTGCTGGTTTTTCATTTTGTAAATACAAAGTCAGCTTCCCAAATACATTAGAAGAGGCACCAAACAAAAAATGCATCAAGCTAAGAACTACATGGAGAAGTCAAATCCCCGTGCAATGAAGTGAGTGTGCCAGCACACTCTTCCAATAGGGAACAAAAATTCCAAAGAATTGCCCATTATGAAAACTGCAAGTATATTATTGCAAAACACAAATATGTTTAGGTGTTTTTCAATACTCACTTTGCCATCCCCCTTTGGATTTAAGTAAACAACATAATGTCCGCCATGGTTATCTCCACTGTGTACTAGAACTGCATGAAGAATGTAATTCGCGGGATCTTTAGGATCTGTTTTTTGCAAAAATTCATCTAGTGGCAACTGTTCAGGAAACTCAAACCTAGTTTTGAAAAGAATTAAGACAGTTGTATTTGTAGTTAAGACACATGCATGCTATTATGCAGGATATTAGAACATACTCCTAAAGCAAGTTACAAAAATTGAACAAGCTACTGTTACAACACTGTTTCTATCCAGAATATACTGCATGCAGTAGCAGGTTTTATACTGTTTTAATATGGAATAAAAATAATCTTCATATGCACTTCTGAAAAAGTATGCCTTCAGTAACAATGGCAAGAGCACTTTAACTGAAGTAGTGCTGTTTTGGATTCAATGTGTCAAGGGAAAGCTCAAAATCTGTTATTTTCTAGTACACAAATACAGCTTTTCTAGCACAGGTACCACTGGCACACACCTTCCTCTTGGAGTTGAATCAAATATACCACTCTGGCAAATTACTTTTTGGTAAAATACATTCACAGGTCCAAATTCTACAATAAAAAAAAAAAAACCAACAACACAAAAAACCACCAACAACTTACCTATCGTTTATCTTGATGTTTTGGTCAGTCTGAGGATCATACATAAATCTCATGAGCTGTAGATGTAATACTGGTGGCAATGTTAGGAACTTCACACCTTTCTCTGCCTCCTAGATATTTTAAAGGAAATGGAGTGTTGAAAGTCCAAGATTTTTAGCAACTCAAAATACTTGTTTACTGCAGATACTCTTTACACGGGCTTTTATTTTATAGGCTTGACAACACATTGTGCGCCAAAGAATGGTTCAAAACTTGGGTGGAAGTTAACTAACTATCTTAACACTGCACCAACCTTCCCATGAGTTACTCCAGTAACACTTACAAAAACTCAGTTCATTTAAATTTAGGCCATTCATACAAGCACATGTGAACATCTCACCGCATTAACAGAAAGTTGCCTGTATAAATAAAATTAAAAGAGAATACAGAGGCAAAACCTCATTTTTGATCAATTAAGAATTTCACGTTCATTGCATCCTGCCAACAAATACTTGGCTACCATGCTGTACCTTCCTAAGAACAGCTAAAGAATATATAGAACATTATTGACAAAACCTGGTATATGGAAACTGCAGAAATAAGCTTCAGTAAAACAGTATTTTTTAAGAAGAAATTCAGCTTCCTACAGTGGGTAGAGTAAAGTGCAGCTGAAAAGCTCCAAAACATGTGCACACACAGAAACGTTTAAAAATCCACGGGTTCATTTGGCATTCTTGTTGATGATACAAAAATGACCTCTCTAAAGCTACTTTTAGAGCTATGCTGCTTCTTTTACTAGACACAGAAGAACAGACTACTCTTAGAGGAAGAACTTCAGTGACTTCTCAGTTTTGAAACCAGTAGAGAAGTTACCAATCTAGTCACTAAAACACAGGTATAAAAGCAAAACTCACTGCTGATTAGACTGTTTTAAAATGTCCATTTTAAGAAACCTAACAGCAATTAAAAGGAGCTATGTAAAAGCTTGCCTAAGGAGAAAAAAAATCACCAAAATCAGCTGATACAATCTAGAAGGGGTTTCGCGTTTTTTTTTGGTTACCATAGCTTTAAGTTATTTTTATCAAGGACCCAGAAATAAAATTTAAAACCAAATTGAAAAAAAAGAAGAATACCTGCAAGCCATGTTCTCCTGCATCATACTTGTTATCACCATCCAATTGTTCCACTGCAACGTAGTCAATGAAGGACTCAAAAACTAAGTGAAAAGAAGATTGTGGAATTGTAGGGAAGGAGGAAGAAAAGTGTAAGTTTACTCTAGGCTGGGAGCTTAACAGTGTATACATCAAATAACATACTAAGACGTCAGAGCTTATGTTTGTCTTTATAATAACAAAAATAAGTTTTATATTGCTTAAGAATGTCAGGAAATGCACCAAACTTAGATGCATACATAAGAATATCAACAGATTTTAAAATCACACAGTTACAACTGTCTGCCAAATCTCCTGTTCTCACTTTGCAACTGTTAAAGTATCAAGCTAGATGATTTTGTCTGCTCGAGTCTTACATGCCCTTTTTGTGTGAAGTACTTGGTAAAGTGATGATAGAGCAGCATAACGGTGGTCCCTTCATTAGTTTATTCTTTGTATTTGCTTATTACTATGGTTAGGTCTAAATAAGAATCTATTTTCTTCAAGTTCATCCTCATACATAAATTATAATCTACTGTGAGAGCACTACTGTTACCACCATGGCACAGTATGCACTTTTATGACACCAGGAAAACTCCTAAAACTCATAGACTTTCATGAAAAGGTATCAGTGAGAGAATTAGGGAGGAAGGAGCAGGGAAAGGAAATGGGAGAAGGGAAAAAATGTAGTGTAAGCAAAAACATTTTCTGCAGAAAATGTTTTCAATAAGGTGTCAAAGACTCTTTCTTCTGAAATTAAAGCAAGGATATTTCAAAGTACTGAGCACCAAGAAACCCATCTGAAATCAAAAGGCACTAACGATGTCCAACATGTTGAAGTATTTGATTGGCACAAATCACAATGCATCACTTACTATTTTTCTTTCCCTTTATACTTAGCTGGATGTCGTAATAATCTTCTATTCGTTCAGATCGATAGTCTACGTGTTTGCATTGGATATAAGACTGTAAACAAAAACCAAAAACCACAGAATTTCAATGTACACAAGTAACAGTTAATGTAAATAAATAAAAGGAAAATATTAAATACATACCACCATCTTCCCTCTGAACAATTTAGGAATAGTGCCTTCTACACACGTGCCTTTCATTTTATTTTCCACGTTATCAAGCAGCTGAAAGAAAAATTAGTTTTTAACATAGGATAAACGTGCAGTTTTTGAATTTATTCATCACACACAGATGACTACTTCACTGAATAAACTTTAAGTCACTTGCATAAAAATGAAATGTTAGTCTATTGGTACTGGCATCTCCTTCCTAACCCTTTAAATCCTCCTCTTTCCCCTAAAAACTGCACTGAGGGCTACCCCAGCTACATTCCTCTGAGTCTGGAAAACCTCACAAATGTAACAATGAATTTGCATCTTCAAAACTGCATTTCTGTCCATAGCTGTACAAGGACCACTAGCATACATTTCATTTATTTTCAACCTTCCCTATCCTTTATGAACTCATTACCCACAAAAGGCCACAATCAATCCCATTCTTAAAAAAGAAAATAAACCAAGGCAAAAACTCTACATCTTAGAGTCCTAATTTAAATTAATCAGTGCCACTATTACTGAGTGTTACTAAGTTATATTATATGTACACAATATCGAGGGACATTATGCATCACAGATCAGTAAGAAAGAGTGAAAACATACCACTCGACATAATTCCTGGACATCATGTTGCATGAAGCTGTCTAAAGTTTCCCACCTTTGTAAGGCAAATTAATACAAAATTACTATATTATGAAGAGAACTTGCAGCTCAAAAGATACTTTGCGATTTCTTTGCAGACCAAGAATTTAATACATAGCAAGATGTAAAGACTCTGAGATTTAGTACAGTTTTTTTCAGTTCTGTAGCATTTACTTGGCAGGAAGAAGGGGCAGTGAACTTGTGGGACATTTTGGCAGCCGTTCTGTGCCCACCTGCCTTCTCTCTCTCTTTCTGTGGATCTGGGGACAGGGATGGGGAAGGCAGCTAGAGCCAGCCAAAGAAGCCAAGGCCAGGCCATTGCTAGCAGAAGAATTCTTCCAGTCTACAACCTAGCCTCAGTTCATGTCAAAAAAACTCTTAAGAAAAGGCCCGGGAGCAATTCAATGTTGTCAGAATAGTTTCGGCAGCACGCTTCTAGCTGCCTCTCTTTTGAGGGCCCTTCAGGTGCAGTCAAGTAGTGTTCAGGAATTATTTCGGCACATGAAAGGAAGTAAATGGACTTGTAAGAAATCCCGTCTCCTTTGTGCTCATCTAAGCAGTTAATCCTGGATGCACAGAAACTCCAAGGATGCAAGGAGGCACCTAGCCTCCTGAACTGTCCATGTGCAAACATACTCATGTGAAAAGAGGGCTGAGAGCACCAGTCTCTAAACGCCTTGTAGCCAAGGTGGCACACTGCAACAAGAGTATTCAGCACTACTGTCTTAAATAAAAAAGAAGCATAAAGTGGTTTTATTTCAGCATGAAACACTCCTATGAACTTTTTAACTTAAACTCAAGAATGCTTTTTAAATTTTAAATCTCCAACAATTCTTTTTGCAACAGTCATTGCTCCCAACCATATGAAATAAGCTATGTTTACTGTAGGCTCTAGCTTCAGCACGAGGTTCAACCCTGGCCCTCGAAGCCACAAGCACAGGGGGGATCAGGAGCAATACTAACTTTATCTTCCTCTCCCTCTCTCTTCTCAGTGACTCACGGCCACTGTCACACAGCAGCATACTAGTCCAAAAAGCATGCCAGAACAACCGTGTGGGGGTCCATACTTAAACAAGCTGAATGAAGGGACCTGTTGGATAATTAAGAATGGAAAATAACCTCCTGACTCCCTAGGCATTCAACACTAGCTAGCTGGAAGGACAAAAATCAAAGAAAAGTTTACATACGAGTACTAAGATAAAAAAGGGCTCCTTCAGACAATGGCATCCCTTTCTACTGAAAGAAGCCAAACTTAGTCAGAAACTCACAATACTCAGCAAGAAGTTACGCTCTACACAGTATATAGGTAGGTCTCACAGGGTCAGAAACCTCTCTCTGACTTAAGGGGGGGGGAAGACCAAATCTTCAGACACAATCAAAAATTCCTTCCCAAGAATGAAGGCAGGCATGAACATACTTTTAAAACCTTGCTATCAGATACAAAAGTAAGCATCTGCAACACCCTCGGGAAAGACCTCTTCATGCTACTAAAGAAGACACAGTTGGGATCTTAACTCAGGATGAAATATTTACAATATCAGCAAGTCTTCCCAGCATAACAGGACAGCAGGAGTGCTGATAAACTAAATATACAGTAAGAAGAGGGTATGACCAGATAAACATACAACACTGAGGTTACGGATTTAATTTTAAAATTCCCCCAAAAAGTGAAAAGGAAAGGTTACAAAGACGCAAGGTTACAGAGAGTCTTATCAAGACAGAGCACTACTACAAGCTTTAGCAGAAGATACGGGATAGACAGTAGGTCAGCTATGTGAGAAATATGATACAAACTTCCTAATCTGTTTTTAAATAAAAAATGCTTGTCAATATTACTACAAAATACAGCGCGACAAAGTAATGCAAAACACAATCTTTTAGAACAGTATCTGACAAAATCCTACTCCATGCTTACACGACATGCAAAGATAAGGCTTGTAAAGGCTATGCTGATCTTAATTTTCTGTCCTAACTTGTGCTCAACTGAAACATCAAGCTACTAAAAAAAAAAAAGAAACCCAGTGTCAACACCCTCAATGCAGCTATATCATATAATTCTATGTCTAGATACTCCAGATTTAAAATTACACCCTGTAACACCATCTCACAAGAAGCACCACCAGCCTGGATACTGGGCAAAAATGAAAATAAAAATAAAAAGCAAGCCTTGTTGTAGATGTTTTATGGAGTGAAAGAGGGTCGTAGAATGAGGCAAATGCAAAGAATTACTTTGTATGTGTACTCCGACACCTTTACTTCATGCAACAGATACTCCTTTTAAGTTTTAAATCATGAAACAGAATACAGCATTAAATGCTTCTAAATTGTGCATAGGCAAAAATACATGCATCTTTGATATGTCATAAGAAAATGTTACAACAGTCATCAATGCAGAACTAACAACATGGAAATGCAAATGACTGCTATTTCTCTAAATTTAAAACAGATTTAAATTTTAAAAAAAGACATTAACAATACATGAACTACAGTGTTTCAACAACATATTTTGTCCTGAATTTCACTGAAGTCAAATGCATCACACTATTTTCAGGTAACAGGTAAATTATAACCCTGCTACTAACAGCTGTGTTTGACTATGTACCGCTCCACTCCCCAAAAAATCTGACTTTCGGATCAGCAGTCTTTAGTACTGACTATAAATAAAAACCTATCCAAGTAAACTAAGAAAAGCTAGGAATTAACATAATGCTACATTAACACTTCTCTGCACTGCTCCAAAACCAGCCTGATTTAAATAAAACCTTTTTAAAGAAAAGCTTTATGAATCCTGTAATAGCCCAATAAATAGTCCAAATTTCTGAAACTTACCCAAAAGATTTTGTTAACTTTTTAGTTCCAACTGGTTTGTCACTATGTTGCAGCTCATAAAATACTCTTTGCAACGCTAAAGGAACACTTTTGGATGAATCATCTCCTTCTGTGGGCATCATGTACACAGCCTGCAAAAGCATTTAGTTCAATTAGTATCTAAGGAAAAGTTTATTGCTTATATTGTTTAATGCATTCTTTCCTCTTCAGTGACTTCCTTCGTATAACTCCATTTAATCATCACTCCAAAAAAGTCTGAAAAAACTCTCGTACTGTAGTGTAAAAACGTTAATTGTCTGGAATGATTCTTCTTAGAGCACAGTGGTTAGAAAGCTGTGAACAACAGATTCCATTCACGGTTATTTCTTCTAAGTAGTGTAGTTCCCTTATTCCACCCTAGAAAAGTAAACGCACTAAAGCATTCAACACCTTTCAAACAACTTATCACAGCTGGTATGTCTACACAATGATCACAGTAGGACCAGATACACTGATCAACACTAGAGGCTTTTGAAAGTAACTTCAGGTTTGTGCTGTAAGCTTGGCTATCTGTAAATATTGTCCCCTACAGTGGGGAACAAAACCAAAAAACACAATCACGTGAAAACAAAAAGGGCAACAAGTGAACAAAACCAGAAATGGTCCATATGGAGGAGGAGGATGTCAGAGGAAGCTTTGAGATTCTCTGATACATTCATTCCTATTTAATGTCATTGCTGTCCAGCAAATAAACAGCTTAACAATTCAATTCACTGATTATACTGTTCTGGGAAGGACTGAGAACAAAGAAATCGCACAAATAGACCAAACAGGATTAGGAGAAGTCAATAGGCACTGAAGTGAGATTTACTTTTTAAGAGGTGTGCACCAACATATCTAGGGAAACGTAACAGCAAAGAAAAGGCATTTACAGGGAGGTGCTCATTTAGAAAGCATGAACGTAAAAAGAAAACATAGACGACTCTGGAAAGAGAAAATAAAGACTCCAATATTAAGTAGCATGTGAGAAAAATAACCTGTTAAGAAACAGAAAAATTGCCACTTGAATTTTTGCCTGTGAAACAACAGGGAACAATACATATATGCAAGTGAAGCACTGAACTGGATCTCTGTAGTTCTCACTCGCTTTCTGCACCAGCCTAGATTTCAGGCGTCCAGCACCTCTAACTTCTCCTGTACTTCAGTTCCTTATACACAGAGCAAGATTAGTACTTCCAGTACGCAGCTGAATTGTTGGGGCAACACATTCATTGTGATATGAAAACAGCACAGAGGTGACGGGAACCAGATGAGACAGGCATTAGGTAAAGACAAAGCTGATACAAAAAGAACACAAGGAAATGACAAAAAAGAAAGGAAGAAAGAAAAAAGGCAAAACAAGTTGTTAGGAAGTTGGCGGGCCAGTTTCCTATTCCAATTCTGAATATCCACAAAATTTTTCACATTACCGCAACAGAAATATTTAGAAGAATAATATAATAAGAAACTATCAGCAGAATAGCTACAGTAATAAGACGAAAGAAAAGAAACAATTTTACTGAAATATCAGTTTCATAAAGAAAGCAAATCCCTTATATTCACACAGAAAAACATTGGTTAATTATGCAACTGTAAAGCAATATGATAGTTCACATGACTATCTTTTAATTTCCAAAATTTAACAGTAAACAGAGATATCTAAAGCAGAATTATGACAACACTAGTAGCTTCCAAATTTTATGTTTCTACTTAGTTGCGAGCTACATCATTAATAGCAGTACTTACACACATAAAAGGGAAAACATGAATAGAAATTAGCTGAAATTTATCATCAAAGTTTTGTTGAAGGACAGCCAACAGAACTCTTACTTTGTTAGGGTCATTTTAAGAACAACAGCCCAGCCTCACCCTAATGGAAACAAAAAAGTCTTCCTTCGCTCTGCTTTAACTTCAAAATTTGCTTAAACTGCTCTTTTACATTTCACAAATTGAAGAAAATAGCATCTTCAATTTCATCATCAGCAACAAGTTTTAACTGTTGAAACTCAATAATCCTTCATGCCATTATTTTTGCCAATCAATTACGCTAACTATCTGGCTAGCCTGGAAAAATTAAGAAACAAAAAATAGTATTTTCTCATGTAGATGCAACTTTTCTAATGATCTAAGCACTGCTTTAAGAGTTTAGAGTTTACAGTGATTTTTTCTGGAACAGAACTCTATAGGTTCTTTCCTAAAATCAGAACACACAATTTCAAAACAATTCCAATAAGCTAATGAAGAAAATTATTTTCAATTGCTTCTCTATTTTTGTTATTGAAATGCAGAATTACAGTTAACCATGCTGATCTGGGCAAACTCCAATTCAACTACCAGCAGCTAAAACTACACCTTTGATTTTACAAGCAAAAGTTATTTTTTGCTTTAAAATATGAACAACAAAACAAGTCAGCATCTTACAGAGTTAACTTAACCTCTCCCTGCCCCTGGTTTATGAACCCTTTTATGAGGTGGTCTTCACTGGCTAAAGGTAGAAATAGGAAATAGTCGAATGACCAAGTCTCAAATCTTCCAAATAGCTATAATCAGCCCCTATTTATTGTTTTTAGCATCTTATAAATGCTTTTTAAAAACCCCAAATATATATTAAGTTACTTTCTATATTTAAACAAATAGAAATAAGATACAAAAAAAATCAAGTAATGAGAAATTCAAGTAGAACCAGTGCTGACACATTTTCATAAAATATATAATAAAATGCTAGATACTCTTCATAACAAACCAAGATGATACTACAGGAGGCTAAAAGTCAACCTAGTGGTTGACTCTTCCATCAAAAAGGTAGAAAGGGGAGTTCAGAATACCTTGATAATTAACCTATATCAGATCCTTTGCATTTAGTTCCTATTTGGTTTCCTCATATACCATCTGGACAATTAATTCTTTTCCTGTATCTCTCAAGTAATATTAAAATAATCAATTACAATGTATTTATAATTGCTACATTCCAGCTGCCACTGAATAAAAATACCAGTTTTATTTCTTCTGAAATTCTAAGCATGTTACTACAAACTAAACACTTAACACACACAGCCTTTGTTTCTTCCTCCTGTTCGCGTGCATAAGTAGCATCGAAGCCCATTTCTCAAAGCTTGAGTGCTTCTCCAAGCTAAAACAAATTTCAGATATAATCCTCTACAAACCTTTATTTTTATGCCTTACCCTCCCAAACTCTGAGAGCTTGACCTCAAGATCAAGGAGTAAGGCATTTTGATCCATTTGAAAAAAGCAGAATCCCTAATTTAACACCTGAGAAGTTCCCTCAGGAAACGAGCACAAAAGAATGACAGGGACATGTATAGGCAATGGCTATAAGCAACAGACACAGAGATATGAGAAAAATTTTAGATGTTTACATACTAAAAGAATGGTACAGATAAGCTTGAACACAGTGCTTAAAGTCAAGACAATTACTTGACGAAGGGAAGAAAATACTGTGTATGAAATTCCAACGTAAGGTAGAATATATTAGATGAATTGAGGACAGCCACATCTGGGAGAAATGTACTGGACTAGTATTTATGATTTCAGCATAGTTATATAAACATTCTGCAGTGTTCTCATGAATTGCAGGGAATTTTTCAAGGGAAGCAGCAAAGAGTTTTAAAATGGACTGGATGCAGCCTCAAGTACTGACTAGCTGGAGGCACTGATGACACATAGGAAGATTCACGTGATGTGGTCCAAGATCAAACCTGGAGCTATTTGGGAATTTACCATCATCCGTTTCCTGGGTGGACTATATTTAAGCATGCATTTAGCACAAACAGACAAATAAGATATGCTCTGAAGATAAAGTTTCTTTGCTTTTATTCCCTACCACTGAAGCCACCTGGTTGCTAATAAAGTGAGGTCTCATTTCAAATACCCAAGAACCTCCCATCTGTTGTCTGGAAACAGAGGAAAGAAGAAAGGATCTCTCCCTGAATCCTCACCCACACTTCAACAGACTCTGATTTTCCATAGGTACATGTTTGCCTTTACTATTGTTCATTCATTGCTTTCCCAGCTGTACTCCTGACAGCAACTTCTCTGTTAACAAAGCTCTAAATAACAGCAATAGAAATCATTTTTTCTTCTAAGTAAGAAGGATTAACAGAAATAATGGAATTGGTGATAAGCAAACTGAGGATACTACACATTTTATTTTACTTGGTTTTAAGAGGAACAAGTTTGCTCAAAGTGAAAACAAAAATGTTGTAGAAATTAATTTTTTCAGACAGGACACCTACTGATTCTTTCTTATCTGTAATAATGGCAAATTGAGTATTAAAACTGCCTAAAACTGCTGCTGTAGTCTGTTCTGCTTATAGGGGCTCTGAAAACCTGAAGAATGAGCAGAGAACTGGGCATTTCAGCTGATGTCCCATAACATTTCCATACAGGAAGCTGCAGTTACCAGCTAGGAAATCAAGCTTTCTCATATGGTCACTATCCAGATACTAACAGTCCCTAAAAGCTGATATTTATTTGGGGGCTGGGGGAGCAGTGCAGGGGAATGCCTGAAAAGATTAGTTCGGTTCAAAAAAACAACTGTATCACAAAAATAATTTCTTCTTCACAGAACAAGATTACTTCATGGTACGTATTGATTTCCTGACTACAAGACAGTCTTGAAAGGAACTACTCAATTGAATTAGATGTAGCTACTATAAAAACACATTTTTCTTTCAAGACCAACATGAGGTTGTCCAAAAAAATAAAATGCAGAAACATTATGAGTGCTGAGCACAAAGAACAGGCATTATAATGAATGATAAACTGAATGAGTAAATTATACCTCTTGCAAAAAAGAAACAGGTGCATCATGTAAAACAAGTCAAGTATTTATTTCTTGTACATGGCATTGGTCAGACCTCAGTTACAGTCTACTAGAGTTCGATGTGCTATTTTTTGAAGTGCTTCAGAGTAAGCAGCACATTGCAAAAGAGAAAAAAGAAATCCCAACTGGAACACTTACAGGCCACAGTGATATAAATAATGATAAAATAGTGGAAAATCGAGAGTGGAAAGTAGGTACATTAAAAAGGGAAATTTTTTGAGACAAGAAAGCTTAATGGAAATGTAACAACTAGTATACACAAGAGAAAGCAGAAGTCAGAACAGTTCACTTTCACTAAGAGATACACGATAAACATAGGAATGTGCAGAAGGATGAATTAGGATCAACAGGACATGCCGATAAACTAAATGGTGCCAAGTTACACTTTTTCCCAAGTATATCCCCTTTTCCAGATGGCCACCTCCAATATCAAGTCAGCATTTATGTTTTTATCCCATTAAGGCTATTGCACTGTTGTAAAATTATATGTTATCTAGTATATTTCATCCTCAGTTTGGAAGTGATATTTATTAAGTTGATATTTAAAGCAGTTCTTCTTTTCAGCAAAGAAATAACATCTACAGTAAATAAAACATATGAATGAAGCAAATATAAAGTTGTTTAAACTACTGAAATTATAATGCTTTCCATCACTACAAAGATGCTAACCACAATAACAGAAAATTCAACTGCATAATATAAATTAAAAGAGAAAAAAAATGCATGACAAAGGTCATACATGTTTATCTTTGTATACCATTTATGGGCTGAGAAGTCATAACTAACTTCTCTATTTTAACATTTCAAGACAGAAAAATTACTTCTGTCTCATCTACAAGATGTAGAGTCATCTTTTTTTTTCCCCTCTCTTTTTTTTTTTTCCTTTTTAATTCCAACAATGCATAGCAACATTTAACATGTAAGACAGAAGACAGTCTAAGAAACACCCCTTAGGCTTGGATCTTCACCGGGTACTCTTTGTGCTTTCACAAAAACCAGGAGCCTATGTTCACCAAGCTACAAAAGGAAGCTTCCTGCACTCAGCCTCAAGTAAGAGGTACATCACCATGTAAGTGGTAAGTTCTCTAAGAGGGCAAATGCGGCAAAAGGAATGCACAGCTCTGCTTTGAAGCATTTGTATAACATTGGCTATTTCAATTAGCAATCTCATTTTCTTTCACGTATTAATTACCTTTCGTAGTTGATTTGTGAAAAATAAAGTCTGTAACAAACTGTTCATGTAACAAGTTGCTCCCTGGTTCTTTAAGCCAACATATCCTGTGTGCTTCTTTGAATCCCACCTAGAAAAGAGTTAGTAGTTAAAAACAAGATAGTTTTGTATTAACTATAATAAAGCGGATTTGTTCTAAGGTAGTACTGCTGGAAGAGATCAGCCACTCTTCATTATTAAGGTTCCAGTAACAGGCTACACTTCACTACTGTCTACCAGTAACAACAGTCTTTGCAATAAAATGCTTTGTGATTTTCTCAGTTTGTTGGATTTTTGTAAAATACATTCTATATGGCAGAAAAAATATTTACTATGAAAGTGTACTGGAACCCAGAACTGTTGTTTTAAGGCCAAGTCTGCGTTTCACTACAACCAATTTGTTTAAAAGTGACATGAAGTAGAACGACGCAGATGAGGCAGTTTTAAAACAACTGTAAAGCAAGGCAAGTTAGATTGCAGAGCCACCTGACTGTGTCTGAAACCCTTACCAGCTGTAAGATCAGAAATGTTGAGGCTAGATTCGCAGAGATGTTAAATCACAAATCAATTCATACAGAAGTTAAAGTTCCACAACATTATGCTGACTAATGCAAGTGGAAATGTAACCTACACAAAAATCTCTGTGACTAATGAAAAATATGGGCATGTGAGAATTCATCAATTAAAGGCGACAAAGTGAGAATCTCTAATAATAGCTACAAATATCAGTAACACAAAATACTTGAACAATCTTAAGCAACGTAAAAATATTAGAATTAAGAATTTTATTTTTAAACAAAGATACTTACGCCACTCCATGTGGAGCATCTGCTTGAACATAGACTTCAAAAGTAACTTTGTCTTCTTCTATAAAGCCTTTTTCAGGATCAGTAACTTCCTGTAAAACAGGAATGACACAAACATGAAAAAACTGTATCTTGCAACATGACTGTATTTAGTTAGACATCACTTCATTTCCAAGCAAGACCTATCAGTAATAATAAACTGAAGAACAAAAATTGAAGGACACCAACAAAGCTGGTTTTCAGCTTAATACACTTTAATTCTTTTTTAATATCTCGCTACAGGAAACTTGTTCCTGACTTTTAAGATTTTGCAGTACTATTCCAATTTTCTGCAGATACTAAGAGTTGGTAATCAAAGGCTCTGCTTCTTCTGGACAATATTCCAGCCAGACGAAAAATTAAGGGTCCAACCTTTGAAAATGCTTAAAAAGCTGTCTCTATTCAAGATAAGCCTTAGTAGTATTATTAGGGCATTAAATATCTGTACACATACACAAAGAACACCTGGAAATGCAAGAAAATCTATGTTGCTTCAGAATGACATTGACTATCACTTAGTGAAAACAAAAAGCAAGCCTTCAGATATTCAGAAAATAATAATGAGGGAATATTTAAATTACAGCATAAGCAAAAGCAATCTACAATAATTAAGTACAGGAATTTATAAAAAATTGAAAAAGAATCTTCAGCAATGACAGAAAAAAAAAAATAACAGCTTGGGAAAAAACCCAATACTTTAAAGGTATCTCAGTGTTCAGGTGTGCAAGTTCAAAACTACTGCTATCTAATAATAGATTAATACATGTCCAATTACTTACACTCCAGGCCATGAAGTTGGAAAAGCCCCAGTCATTTTCCTTATGAAAGAACAAGTGACTAATACGACGACTGAATGATTTTTCATCATCCTTGTAGTTTATTATCTTGAGAACTGCTTGTGCATGACAAGACCATGACCTACAAATACAGAAGAAACATCTGAAACTCATTCAAAACTAAGCTTTTTATGGTCATTAAAATAATTTTTTGTTAGGTATTTTTGGTACATTTGGATTTTTTTTTTTCTTTTCCTTATTAGATGTTAAGATTCAGTTAATTGTTATTGAGTGCACAAAGCCACATCATGAATGTGAAGCTGGAATGGAGATTTTCTTTGGGTTATAGCGTTGTTAAGAACGTACTGTGGGGCAGTTGCAGGTAACTGCTTTCTCAGGTGAACGAACTATTTCAGTGCAGATGGGTCAGCCAACTCAAAGCAGTCTTGGTGTCTCCAGAGCGTGGTAACTCAGCCTTTGGCTAAGGAAAGCAGGTGGCAGTTCTAGTCTCCCTCCCACAAACTCCCCAATACTCTAACTTTTGCTGCAGTATTTCTTTATCGCCACTGTTGTTCAAATTCATCTCACTTGTGCAAGACTGAGTATCAGTTCAGACAAGGTCTTGTCACTGCCTCATGCAGTGACATTACTGCTTGCTTAAGCTCCACCAGCTGCACCTTGTTTGATACTTTTGAAGATCACATCATCCTTTTTCTGTGACTACTTGTGCATGAACCACTTCTCCTGTGACTAGTTAATACACTTACAACTTCCTCCTCTACCTCCTGCACTGAGCAGTCACCTTTTAGATTCCAAAAATGATGGAAAAGACCAACTTATTATTCAGAGTGAACTATAAGTTGTGTGAGATTTGGTGCAAGAATGGAGCTACCCTACTGGAAAGGATACCTATGAGGGGTCTGCACTGTAGCTGGACAAACTGCAGTAATGCCCCGAAAATTTGTATTTATCTTTTTAAATTTCCCCATTATTTACAAAAGTAGTCAAAAGATAGCCAATTTTGATTTGCCCACAGGACTCCCAGAACATGTACCTGTTCATATTTCACTTGGTGATTGATGAACTTCATTTAAGGAGATGACTACCTCATACACCGCTTTGCCTCAGTTGCCAGTAGTTACCTGCTCACATGTTTTACAGGGCAGAATTTATAGCTCAGCAGGGTTAGAGAAGCTCTGGTAGCACTTCAATTTGAAGTAAACCCAGAACTTTTCCTATGCCAAGAAAACTGTTAGTCTAAGATTTCTCTCCGGCAATCACATAGAAATGTATCTAAATTCTACCACAAACTTGTAGCTACACAAGCTACTTTTAGCTCCTCCTAAGGGAGAGGCTTGCTCTTATGCTTTGGGATTTAGAAAGGTGGGGGAAAAGGGGGACTCAAACCCTTGCAAGAATTCTTTCCTCTTGCAGAAAGCTACGAAAAATAATTTTTTTGGATGTTTATATTTCTTCCAATACAGATTAACTAATATCAAATGAAGACTTGTACCAGAATTGAAAGTGTCTTACGTGGAATCAGATTCAGCATTGCACTGAAGGAAGAATCCTACGCTTTTTTGGTGTGGTCTATCTGGGTAGAGTCGTGGCATAACCATGATCTTCCATGGCAAATTCCGTACAAAGCAGGGAGGGCTGAGAACTGACTCGCTCAATCTGTTGAAGCGTTCGACTGTAAACTGAAACGTTGCTTCTGATCGCCAACTTGTATCTGTAACACACACACACACAAAATTATTTGAAAAACCTGATGTCCTTCACTCCAAAACATCATTTTCAAAAATCATGCAAGGTGAGCATGTTTTATGTAGCAGTATATTTGAAGCAACAAAAAAACCCCGAAACCCTGAGAGGCACTGAACTCCTCAGCAACTGAACTTTCAAATTTTTTAGTTTTGAAAAACACCGCAACACCATTCACAAAAACAGAGCACTGAAAGATGCATTCCTTTTGTACACTATTCTTTAGCACTCAAGTTTCTTCTAAAGCAGCAGGTGCAGCAAGACAGAGACATCAAATGCTTTACAATATAAATCACAGCTCACTCTAACTCTTGCTGTGTAGTATCTTCACAGCCCAGTTTGAGTTAGCTGCTTGCATGAACCAAGATGTGCAAAGGATTTTCACAATCTGTTCAACCGCCCTATTGATACCAAATCACCACTTAGTAGTTTTTTGCTTGCAACAGTATCTATTCAAAACGGATGAACCTCATGGTTGGTTGTTGGGTTTTTTTTAAAGTCTCATACCAGTTTGCTGAAGAACCGCTCAAGAGTATGGTCCTATATTCTTTGTGGTATGTGAAAATTTTAGAGAGTTTTAGTGCTCGAAAACAAAGTTAAATGAGACACTGATTTTCTTTTAAATAGCTTATTTTGACACACACAAACTAATTTTGCCTTCTTCCCACATCTCCAGTTCTTCGTATACCACAATCTGTTCTGCTTCTGTTGTACACAGCTATAAGAGGGTGCTGGAGACTGCGACAGCTTCGGAAGGCACAAGGCTGGGCTCTCTTTATTGTGACGTGCCTCACGTTGCATAAAGGGAGGAAAAACCTGCAACTCATCCGAACAATTTTACAGGGCAGGGATGAAGTAGACAGCATGCACTCCCTTCCTTTCCTGTGGTTCCAAAGTAACACCTGTGTAACATGGAAAGATTTGCTACTGGGTGTTGAATGATTTTTTTAAAAAACAGGTGAGCCCTGGTTGCCACCTTACTTAAAAACTGAAACTCTCTTGATTACAACATGCACTAATGTAAAGATTATACACTTCAATATAGAAAATTAACAAGTTTTGTCCACAACTGCTGGGAAGCTTTGACAGATTTCATTCTTCTCCCTTGCAAAGCGGTTTTCTTTTCAAGCAGTTGTCATAATTCTGATCTTGATCTTGTCAACACAGTTGATCTTATTTGTGTATGGCCTGACAGCCCTCAGCATTCCCAATTACTTTTTGAAAGTAATAGTACTACAGCAGAAACTAGCTTCCTCTCTTCTCTGCACCCGCAATGACCTTCGTCTTACCCTGTGCTGCCACCTTCCTTAGTAACAGGAGAGTTTGAAGGATCATTTTCTCCTCTTTTCCCTACATTAAGCGTAGCTAATCAGTAGTCTACCACCTACTTAAAAACTGTTCCCTACCCATTTTACCTACTCATGCCCGTTGACAGAGTACAGAGCTGGTCCTCTACAACGAAGAGCCAGACAGACTGCAGCCAAAGGAGCTGTACACTCTCAAACTTGATTTGCAGGCAGGATCAAAAAAAATCCCTAACAGTTAACAATTTAGAAATCAGTCACGTGTACCTCAAACCAGCTCAAGAACGCCTCCCTATTCATGATCAAGATGAGTACTTCTGGGCTTAGTCTAAGCTTCTGACAAATGAGACGACCAAGTTTGCTTTCTGCCTCCTCTGATGCAGCTTTCAGAGCACTTCAGTACAAGGATGCAGCAGCACTGCTACGGTGTCAGCTAAAAAAGGCAGCCCACGCAGCATCTGCAGATGCTTCAGAGAAAGTTTGCCTGTATTTCTTGATTTCTTTTCAGGAAAGCCTGTGAATGAGAGCTCACCAGGGAAGGGTACTCTTCTCAATAAAATATTTGAGCAATTACTAGTAACTACCCCACAAAAATGCAGCCTCGCAACAAAGGCCAACCCTAAAATAGAAGTTTCTTTAAAAATAACAACCTGTCTTTCCTTCCAAAAAGCCTGTATTTTTAGCAAGCGTAATCAATTAAATCATGAATTATATTAAACAACAAAGTTTAAATAGTAAGTGTGATGAATATTCTGAGCACATAAATAAAACCTTTTTTTCACCGTCACAAACATGTTCACCAGTTTCCAATAAAAGACTGCCATTGGCAGCAGGATAATTTATTAGTGACTGGCAAATAAGACCATAAATCCTCGAACTACAAATATGACACCTGATCCTGAACACAAGGTAAAAAGAACAGACCCAGTTAACAATGCTTGGTGAATTTACATGCAACGGATTACATTTGCTACGTGGAAAAGATTTTTTCACTGATGAGATTAATGTCACGTTTAGCACTGATATGACAAAGATCCTTCAAATCAGAGATCCAAATACAGAACATGATCCATTTTAAGACTGAAGTACATATTTCAGTGTTTATACCTTTGAGAAAAGCAGATTTCTTTATTATCTTAGTAAATGCTGCTACCTTTAAAGTACATTGAGGTTATTAAAGTATTCTGAACCTGAATTATTAATAGGGAAACTAGCTGAATATTCTATGAATATTTTAATAATGATCCAAATACAGCATGCAATACTAGCATATGGCTAAGACTGATGCTTCTGAAAGCCTCCTAGCCTTGCAATTCTTCACAGAAATGAGACTTCAGTAGGTAATTGCAAAGCTGTGAGTTTATGTTTAGCTAGGGACCTTCTGTTTGAACTTTTAACTTCTAAGGGAATTTATTCTATGTACTGTTTCGAATACTGATGCACTTGCAAACAAAATTTGATCAGAACCTTGTTTTTATTATTTTTTATTTTATTTGCAGAAGCTGCTATTCCAGCTCACAAAGCTTGTTTCATTGAGTCATTCTCTGTACAAAGCATAGCACATTCCTTCAGCTGGTTCTTTTTAATTGCCGAGACATCATACATAGCAACAACAGGTTCTAGTCAAACCGCCTGGGAGAATGCAGCCTTATCTGAAAGTCCTGGTGGTCCACTGCTGCCCCCATTATGTGTTCTTCACAATGCATGTGGTTAGTGGCCTAGCAAGGGGGATGAGAGCTGCACTTTTTTCCAGTCTTATCAGTCATTTCTTTTTGTGCAAAGCAGGAAGAACAAAATCACCTCAGAAGTTTCTTGAGCTCAGAAATTCACAAGAAAGCTGGTTTCTATGATCCAGCTGGAAGCATCAACCTTTTATCCTACTCTTCACCTCCTTCACAGGAACCATTAAACTCATTAAGATTTTCACTAAAGAGGTATCTAAATTCTCTTCATGCATTCTTTATCAGCTCAGATTGGTCCCACTTGCTATGAATAACTGCAATGAAAAACAGAGCATGTTTATCAGGAAAAAATGGAGGGAGACATTAGCCTCTATCTTGTGCATCTCCAAGCTGTCCATTATACATGTGCATTGTGCTGCAAATCAGGATAGCAAGAGAACAAACAGCAAGAGAGCAATTGCACTGATGTGTAAATAATGCAACAGCAAGCAACTAATCTGATTTACAAGACTTGGAAAAGAGGCATCATCCACTTACATGATGCAAGTCTTCAGGAATGCTTTTGTAATTATAATGTTTTGCAATAACACTATTTTCTATCTGTGTCAATGCAGAGCTATCATAGCACCATGATGTATCCAGACACTCCTTATTCAAATATGATAATGAGGAACTATTGGCATATTGCTTAATAATCACATTTTAACCCTGAAAGATGTCCCACAGCAGAGCAGACCAAAGCTCCTGACCAGACTGAAAGTCCACAAAGACACTCTATTACCATAAACACAGAAGCTTTCACAAGCCTTTTGCCAAATACCTTCAGATACTTCTCCATACTGTGACACCTTTGTATCCAGTTCTCTGAGAGGGACTGAATATTTGGTAAATGACAGAAATGGTTTTACAGCAGCTTTTTTGTTAAGAAGTCAATGTTATTCTGAATGAAGAGGTGTACGTCTGTCTGATTACCTGCCATCCTTGATACGGCCTGGGTTTCATGAGCTGCTTCTGCAGCTTAACTCCCTTTTGCTTAATTTGTGCAAGCATATACAGACCAAATTCTGGATGAATTTTTGTACTAATTGACCAACACATTATCTACTGGCTGTATTGATAGCAAACACTATCAGGCTTTCTACCTATAAACATCGTGACTGAGAACAGAAGTTCAACAGAGCTGTCCTTGCCAGTCGGTGTCAACCCAGGTGATCTTGTCTTGCCAACCTCCAAATACCATGACCCAACAAAGACATTTAAACTTCTTTTATAACAGGTAACCCGATTTTGATAAAAACAGAATTCCCTATTTCAGTCTCAGCTAGTTACTCTGAGCAAGAAATCAAAGGCCCCAGAATGAGATCAGGCAATCAGACAAAAAAGATTCATAGGCTAAGCAGACCTCATTTTTACTTTATTGCAAGAATCTGATCATGGGTAGCTTTATCTTTCCCAACGATACAGAAGCAAATCAACCATGAGATGCTTTTGTCCTGAATTTAAACCATATTCTCTTCAGGGAACATTACTATTTTCTATCAGTATTCTAACTATCGCCTGTTCCTTGAATACATGAAAGTAAGCAATTTTTTGATCTTTAACCTCAAACTCTGATTTTTCTCAAACAAAAATCACTCATCATTTTGCACAGATCTAAATAGATGTTTAAGCCTAGTCCTGAATGTACTCTCACAAGACAGCATGAAATAAGGAATCAGAGAACAAATCCCAGATATTTTGTCTCCCTTCTCCCAATTCAACTTTATTTAGTTCTTCAAATTAAGAGCAGCCCTCCCCCCATATCCTCTCCTAAGAAATATCATTGTACATTTTCTTCACTAAATATAATAACAGAATTAAGTCAGTTACAAACTCATTATCTTTCTTTAAATAATCCCAGACACATCCACTTAAAAATTATTTGATCTTCTGTAATAGAAAAAACCGTACACCCTTATTTTAATAGACCAAGAAAAAAAATTTCAAAAACACAAGACATCAATACATACTTCTTCCTTTGCATTTGCAAGTAAAAGGGCATCAGATGGGGGGGGGAATGTTCAACAGAATAGTTACCACTGACTTATCATACAAAGATAAAAACTGATCACAGCTGCCACCTGACAAGAGCAGGACAGATAAGGATTCTAAACATCCTGAAAGAATTGCATAACTGACAAAATTATTACTCCACAAAGCATCAGCTGCAGTACCTTTAAAGGGACATATCACAAAATGCAACAAGGGACATTATCACCTTCAGCAATTTTTAAATGAGTACCTAGAAAAAGTTGAGAGAAAAAAATCCCAAGCCCTCAGATGCCTAATCCTATTGTATAGCTACGTTAAAAGGATGCCTATACAGAAAACCAGCAGTCATAACTACAGATGGCTTCATTTTTTTAATGAGCTGCAGTTCAGAGGACACAGGTTAGACATGGACCATTCTGTCCTCAAAAATCACAAAGCCACCAAAGCATATGTTTTTATCAAATATTTACTTACCATCTTCCATGTCTTCTTCAGTGTTGTTATGCCCATCAGCCATTGCTACATTCCCATTAATGACAGGATTTTGAGTAATTCTTGGAGGATCATCTGTATCTCCAGCTAATGCAGAAAAAAAAAAAAAAATTAATCAGCTACATTAACATTTCTGTCTCAGGTAGTGCTTATGAGAGAGAAATTTTTCAAGACACAAAAGGCATGCTTGTTTCCTGCACAACAGTATCTACTGAAGTTATAGCACAACAATTGTACTGCTATGTGTCTCACTAAAATTCCTCAAATAGATGAATACTTATGGACGAAGCAAGAACTTGGCATTAATGGGGAATGCAAATACAAAGAACATAAATTGATTCTTAATTTCCAAATGGCCTTACAGTCAGCATCCATAACCAAGTCTTATTAAATAAAAACAAACCTTTTAAATTACTTTTTCTGGCATTCCACATTTTTATGCAGATAAAAGTTTCTAATAGCAGACTTGCTAAATTAGCAATTTACTTTAAGACTTCTTTGATGTTACTGCTTTTTTTCAAAAAAACTAAACATTTAATCAAATGTAACAGTAAGTTTTTAAATCTTACTTGGGAAAAATTGGAAAGGAAATCCTTTCCCAACTCAAGCAAATTTTAGAGGTAATACTTTCCAGTTTCTAACCATTAGTGCTATTACGTTTTGCTACAGTAACGTAAACATCGCTAAAAAAAGATACGAAACAACTCCATAAACTAAACCCCCCACTGTTTTAAAGATGCATTGCTTTGATTGAACAAACTTCTTCCTGATTTATCCAACAACTGAACAACGCCCCCTTCCATTGCTTGCACATCAAGAGCTGATGGATCATTTCAGCATGATTACAGGGAAGCAGATATATTCTTGAATAAACTGGGTTTCATCGTCAAACTGTAAAGCACATAACCCCTCGCAACCACCTCAAGGACAAGCACTACTTAAAAGACACTCTTTAAAGTCTCTGGTAAGTATCTCTTTGATATACCAGTCCTGCTATCAACTTGTATATTCTACTACACAACAAACCCCGCCCCAAGTCAGCGATTTCTGTAACTAAGCAGTTTTATACGGCAAAGCGAGAGGGGTAGCTAGGGCTGCGGGTGAGGAGCACCGGCAGTCGGGCAGGCCGCTCCCCGCGGCGCCGGGCCGGCCCGTCAGCACCCTGGACAGAGCCGCCCGCGCCGGGGCTGAGGCCCGCTCCCCGCGCCGGGCCGGCGCTCCCAGCCGCAGGCGGCGGGGCTCGAGGAGAGGGTGCCCGGCCCGCTGCGAGAGCGGCTCAGGAGGGCGGCAACAACGGGCCTGGACGCTCCTCTCCTGTCTGAAGGCAGCTGAATTTCTCCTGAATAAACACACGCGACAAGAAGTAGGACGAGTGGTGGCAATCACTGCGTGACAATTGCTGGAGTCTTTTAGAAGCCAGGGAACCAAGGCCAAAGGTACGGTAAGCCACGTGAAGGGTGATGTAGGAGCAGTCACCCGTCGCTCCACAGTCCTCCCTCTCCTCACAGCCACGCCGAGATGCACGAAACACACTTTTGCAGCCTCATTCCAATTTGCAATGCAAAAGAAATGATACTTTCACAACCAGCATTCCTATTCTGATTCTTTACTCTTGTAGTAAATCCACAGAATAACCTCTGCCCTGAGCATGGGCACAGAGCAGGTTAGAGATTTCTGGGTTAGAGCTACCAAACATCATCAACTTAACGCTCAAACATGGCTTGTGGAAGCTTACTAGGATGCAGCAAAATTCACTGAGGCATGAATGAAACGTGTATGCTGAAACATACAGTATGCAGCACCCACCATCAAGTGCGCACCTTTCTCATTTCTCATTATTAGTATGAAAGTAAAATCAAATATGATTTAAAGTTTTTATTTTATTAGACAAAGGTTTGCAGCGGATTGGCTCCCGAGCAATACATCCACAGAAGGCCCCACTGGCAGCTATCAGCTCTGGCAATGCTGCAGCACAGCAGAACAGCAAGTTAAAATAAACAGAACTTACAACAAAATTAAGGGGGGGGACAAGTTTAAACTGCTGCAACTCAAGAACAGGAAAAGGGATAAAGTGAAGAATAAGAAGGAAAGATCACTGAGTTTATTTCCACAGCTTGCCTTTTTTTGTTTGTTTGTTTCTTCTCTTTTTAATCTTTTAACAACAGCCTGGTGAGGGTCTAACAAGGAAGCTGTCCTCTGGATCACTTCTCTCCTATCTGGAAGCATCCAGCATGCCTACAGCAATGCAACAATTGCTTACACTAAATTAATGCTAGGATTTTTTATTATTTTTTTAAAGTTATCATCAAGGCAACTCAGTATCTAGAAACAAACTGAAGCAAACAGCTGACGAATCGTAAGTTCTTCACTAGAAGCTCATCCAAAATATTCTTTTAACAGAAGATTTAAATGTTGATATCGTATTTTATGGGGGAAGAACTGTCCTTAACTAAGAAAATAAAGAGCTTTCTATGAGATACTGCTCTCCATTCCTCAAAAGTATGAATGGTTAGCAGAGAGGACAGAGAAAAACGCAGAAGAGATCATAGCAAAACCAATCAACTTAAAGAGAGGTGGCTTCTGAGAGATGTTCTTTAGTGATAAGATAAACTGAACCATGATGTATGCCACTGCTGCTTTTCCTGACATATATTGACACACATTTTGTAACACAGCTTTCAGATATGGAACCCCGATAGTGCTAGTGAATGTTTTTGGCTTCTGTGAATAAAGGAACATTTTAACTTCTAATAAAATTCAACTATTAAATACTTTTGACAAACAAAACACAGTCATTGTTCAACAGATTTACTAGCAAGCAGTATGACAACATTTATTTTCAACTACAGCATTGAAAATCAGTAATTTATGTTTTCCTCTGTTGTCCTGAAGAGCTCATAGGAAAGAATTGCCAAATCACACCAAGATTTAATTAAGAAACATGTTTTCCTTCGCCTCAAGCAGAACAGTGCCAAAGACTCATTCAAATTATACAATACAGGATTAAGAAAAAGAAAAGAACACCTGTCCACACTGGCCAGGAAAACCTTCCTATCAAACATACTACTTAGTACACTGCTGTCTTTAATGCAGCTTAAACCACAGTGTCTCAATATCACCCCAGTCATGTCAACTGTCAGTTCCTAGACCAGAATACCCGGTTTTAATCGTAGCCCTGGAATAAATTAAAGATGCAGTCTATTAATCAACAAAAAGTTAATGTAAACTACATAAATTAAGAAAGTATTACAAGAAAGCATGAAGTGACCTTATGAATAAGGAATGTTTTTAACTCTTTAAATATAGTACTGCAAACTATTAAATAAATATAGCTTTCAATACGAGAATTTTAGACACTGTCACACTGGTGAAGAACACAGAAGTTGTTTTCCACCTCCCCAAAATGCAACACATACAACTTTGTAGATATTTTGTCATTACAAAAAGGAATGCAAGGCAACGTGAATAGTGATGACAATTACTTCTGAAACATTTAAGGTTATATACACTTTTCTATCTACCCATGCCACTGCATTACAAACAATACAGCTTGAAGTGTTTAAAGGGGGTCTCTGCAGTTTGGAGGTTAAGACACCTTCCAAGAGGCATTTCAGACATTAGCAAGTTTGAGCAAAACAGAAGCTTTCACTTATTTACTAAAAGATCATGAATGCTGAAATGACATCAAGTCTAAAAATTGATGTATGCAACTGGAAAGAAATTGGAGCATAACAATATAGTTCGGGAAGTTAGTAAGAACTGTCAGTCACCTTATACAGACAAATTACTGGATTACAGACAAATGACTCTGCAGGTGTACACTTCTCATCGCTCATTAACTAAGTCTATCACTGAAGTGTTAAGATGAAAGCCTGAAAGCAAAATGGTTATTGCAACTGATGCTAAGCAGGAAGGAAAGAAAAGAGGAAAAAAAAAAAAAAAAAGATTAAATTCTCTGAAACTACCATCTTGCCATGGGATGCCAGACTTACAGAAAGTATTTTAAAAAAAAATCTCCTTGTTATGGACTATGACCTCAACATTATCATACTCAAATACTCACACTGTTAAGTAATCAGAACAAAAATAGCACCAATGATTAAAAAAGCCTGTACTCAAAAAAAGCTGTTCAGATGGATTCAGCTGGTTAATAAGATGAACTCAATGTCACTGAAAGATATATTGCTCTATTGTTCTACTGTTCACAGTAATTCAAATCTACAGGGAAAGAATCTCAAAGTTTGCTATATATGCAGAAAAGATTTTGTCAAGATCGTGGGGCTTTTAGCCTGTTAAGTCCTGTTATAAGACAAGAGTACCGCAGAATTTCATCTCTCTCCAAGATGTAGGATACATTGCTCGGCAGTAAACACGTGCTCGCAGTCACATGTGGACAAAAGCTACAGAATGACTCCACTATCGCAGCAATTAAATTACAGCATAATACTGCTACTATTTTAACAATGATGACAGTGAGCTACTACCTTCATAGGTTTCAGTCATGACTCATATCACATTTTGAAAGATTATCTATAATGTTTGTCATTAGCTTTTGGATCTGGCAGCCACAGAGGAGAAACTGATGCAGTCTCCCCAGCAGGTTATGAAACATTTCTGTTTCCTTCTGAGGTTAAAGAGACCACAATGGAGGAATAATACTGATACTAAAAACTTGCTTATAATTATCACATACAACTGCCTCATGATGGAAATCACCAGTACTGAGGACTTGTACCTGTCATTACAGACGGCCTGCATAGACCTCTGTGCAGAACTACCACAGCTATCCCAGAAACGACGAGGGAGTTGCACTAACGGTAGCACTAGCAGGCTGAAGTCAAGTCAGCCAGTCAGTCGCTGCGGGCAGCAGCTTGAAGACTTTGACGAACTAAACTTCATATCCAGGGTTCCGCCTTTAGGGGTAAAGCTGAAAACACACAACTTTCTCCTCTGCTGCTGGACTACATGGACATGCCAGAATCAAAACCTTCATAAAAGTTTCTAAAGGGCCTTGTAATACTTTTTTTGTTGTTTTGTTGTTTTGGTTTTTTTTAATATAAATAAACAGTGTGTACAGATACAATAAACTCTGTGTGTGTGAACTCCAGTGGGTGAGTGAAGCTGCAGTACATACCAAGAAAAGGGACTTACTGAGCAAAAATATAAGGTGGCAGGAGATAAGAATAAAGTCAGGCAATGTAAATCTCACTGAAAAATGAACAAAGTCTGTCTTGTAGCAGTCAAATTACTCCACCATCAAAGGACATCAATTGCATGCTGAACACACAGCCCAGGTCCAGCTTTGCACCTCAGTGTCGGAACTCACTGGCCCGCCTGACAGCAGCGGAACCTGTAACATCCCCCTGGGGCAGCCCCGCAGAGCCGCTGGTCCTCACCACTCACTGCCTAACTCCTCTTCAATCATGGAGCATACTCTAACTTCTTAAAAAGAGTTTTAAAAATAAATATTTTTAAATACATCTGTATTTTAAATATGTCAATAAACCTCTAAAAGTTTACTTCTTCAGTGCATAATTCAGAATGCCACTCTCACATGGATAATACCACACAAGTAAAAAAAAAAAATTAAAAAAAATCACCATTGCTAGCAATTATAATGGAAAAACATTCAGTAATTTCAAGTGCTATATTAAATATCACCTCTTTTACCACCAAATTGACCTTTGCTATTGTAACTATTGGGCAGCATATCAAAATACATAATTGAAAAATTCCTAAAGCACGCAGTAAATGCAGTGCTTTCTGAAGCAGTTAAACTGTGGCGATGCAAGGAAGACACTGATGAGACTCGTTCACTTAAAGCAAGAACGTTACTTCTTGAAAACAAACAGGAAATTTAGAATAATGTGAAGAAGATGAAGATAAAATACCTGCCTTTAACTGGAAAAAAAGATGTGAATATGTTACTCCACAACTCCCTGTAGCAAAGACTCCCCAAACCATGCCTGTAAGCAGACTGCAGGTAGTCTATTGAACCAGTGGAACTGGTTTTTATGTGACTATACTAACAGCTCACAAGAAAATCTCTGGGCTCCAGCAACTTGCTTTTCCAAAAGTCTGGAAACCATTGCTGCAAAAGCCAGATTAATAGGCATTACTCCCAGGAGGCAGGGTTTAATAAAAAAAAAAAAAAAAAAAAAAAAACACAAAACAACCACACACACCAAAATTAGCCAAACAAGTTCCCAACTCTATGATCTGAATGAAATTAACTTACAATAGTCAGTCTTTAAACAACAAGAAGTGTTCAAAGCAAGAATTTCCCCTCACTTGCTCTGGAAGAACTCCGTCTTTCAAAAGTAAGAGAAACTATTTGGTCTCTAATCCCTATCTGCGGTTAGAATACAAACACCACTTACTGCACAAAGGGACTCGGGAGAAAAGGAACTAAATGAAAAGTGTTCTACACAATTTCATTTTTTCAAGACAGTCCTAGGTTGCTGTAATGAAAACCTGAAGACGTATCAACTGATTTTTGTAGTGTGTCTGCCTTTCAAAAGGCAACCAAAAATAAAGCAATCCACCTAAAACATTTTTAAAGGATGAAACAGTAACAGAGATTAATTTGGCCAGCAGAATGGGAGGAGGCGAAATGGAAGTACATAAACCCTGAAGATCCTACAGACTGATGTCAAGGTGTAGATAACTGCTGCTACAGATGTTTCCATGACTTGTAAAAATAATGTAATTTGCCTTTACAGCTAAAAGTTAATCCTCACATTAGCAAAATGGTAGATAATTTGCTTTTGTTTAATTTATTATTTTTCGTCCTTTATGGTTCATTACTTTTTCATTACTTGATCTGGTGTCAAAAGGTATATCTAATGATGTGAACCTCTAAACAAGAAGGTTATGAAGGACAATGACTAAGTCTTAAGGGCAAAGGGTTTCTAGAGAAGTATCAGGAGGCAAGAGGCAAGCTTACAGATTACGGGAGAAAGGTGTTACAAGCACGGGAAGTGAGATGACTTGTAGCTAGGGAGACAAGGTTTAAAAGTCTTCAACGCTTTCAAAATTTGCCTTAGCTAATTTAGAAAGAAAGTAGAAAGAACATTTATTTAATAAAGAGCAAGTAGCCAATGTTAGATCTTAAAAAAAATAAAAACAGTAATATACGGAAGTCTCTTGCCCTCTAATTGTCATCTGAAACAAATAATTATTGCATTATTGACTGCAAATTGCAAATGCCCCCCAGAAGGAGATGATGCTACGCAAGACAGTAAATGAAGAAGAAAACATTACTGCGATGGGACAACTTCCTGGAAGCAGACTCATCATCTCTGCCATGCCTACAAAATATTTAGCAATGACTAGACAGATAGTAAGGCTGCAGCCACCACTTATTACACTGATCAATCATTATATTACTGTTGCTGTGTATTCCTATCATTATGTCCGCCTGTCCAAAGAGAACATTTTGACAAAACATAGGATGTTAAGTCTGGTTTTAAATTGCACCAATGTACCTAATGAATCAAAAAAGATCATATTAATAGGTTACATGACTATTCTATTCTTAGATAAAACAAAGAAGTTATTACTCTAAGAATCTCATGAACACTAAACAACATGCATGAAAGATATCAGTCTGTAAGGTAAATAGTATCTGAAACCTCATGCTACCGAGAAAGTTATCTTTTTGTGAAAATAAAAGGGAGGTACAATGTAACTTTGTGGACAGAAAAATAGCTGAGGACAAATAGCCTACACAGAACCTGGTCTATAAACTAGGCAATTTGCTGCAGCAACTCATTTATCTGTTTATCTTTGAAGAAAGCAGCAGTCCGATGGCACTTTACAGAACAAAATTTTAAGTCTTAAAAATGTGATTAACTTCTTACAGATATGTATAAAGCATTTAGGGTATTATCAATGCAATTACTCACTGGACCAAAAGCTGCCATTTAAGAAGTCACCTTGAAAAACTTACTAAAACACAAACAGTGACTAAATTACTGTCTGCTTTCAGCAGTTTAACTCATTGCTTTATGAATAATTCAGTGTTAAATGAAAGACTGCATGAACCAGAGTTCAGTTTGGACACTAACAACACACCTATAATTATCCAACATATTTACAACTTTATACTCTCGCTGAAGGAGTTTGCACAGACAGCCTTCTCATTTTATGAAATTTTTCATACACTTTTTAAGCTCCAGGTGTTTAATAACTTGGGGTAGACAGCAGCACTAGCATGATTTTTTCTTCAGTACAGTGATGTTATTTATCAGAAAGTTACCAAACTGCCCGTCTCACTAACCTGGCTTTACCCATTCTGCAGTGCCACAACCCCTTGGCAGTCATGCGGGCAAGAGAAGGTCTGCTAAAAAATCTTTCACAGTTCCTTTTCTTAGTCCGACGAGCTTCGTTAGCTCAGGTTATGCTTCTAGAAAACTATTAGATTAGGAAGAAAGGAAGGAAGACTGCTTCTGGCTCCCATGTAATACTCAAAAATCAGTAACTAGAACAGTTGACAAGACAAATTATTTTCTTCCACGATAAGGAAAGGCTGAAACATCAGAAGTGTCATGACCTATTATGGCAACAGCTACTGGACTTGCACTACCTTTTTTCTTTGCTGTATCTAGAGGAGCGAGGCTATAGAAGCAACTACCCTAACTCGTCACGTCTTGTCTCTGCACATTCCAGAGATGGTAGTATGATTACATCTCTGCTGAAGACAAGGCACTCGGTCCCAAACTACTGAACACACCCTAAACAATGAGTTTTTCCAGTATCACACCCCTCTTTATGTTTTACTGCTTTACTGAGTAATGAACTTATCTCTTGCAACAACAAATACTAAGCTCTTTGGCAATCATCACTAAAAAGGCTGAAAAACTACTCAAAGAAAAACGAACTTGTGACACAGGGAAGAAAAGGATACACGCTCAACTGGAGCCAGGGCAGTCCAAGCAGCACAGAGCATTTATGTTTATACATGACACTATACTCAGCATGTTATAGTGCTGTGATCACATTCTTGGTGTTTCAAAAAAGACAATTAAATAGCAATTAAAATGAGTTTATTTGGATAATAATATGAGCACATTATGGGATTGTTGATTATGCTCCCATTAGCACCTCCCTCTTTTCTTGTGAAAGTATAGAAAAAGCATGCTCCTTCACCACCTAGACCAGCATAATTTTTAGTAGTCAGTCAGCTATGTGCATTTTCAGAACTCAATTCTGTAACATTTTGGAAGAGTACAGACCACCATTTGAGAAAGTTTTGGGGTGTATCTATTAAAGTAAATACTATGACTGAATGCTTACTATACATCTAAGCAGCAAAAAGCTTTTGCAGGTTTAGCAGTAATATAAAATGTTGTCTCGCTCTTTCTGAAAAATGGGTTACATATACCGCTTGCCCAAACTAGCTCTGAAGGTGGACTGATTCTGTGTAGTTACTTTGTTACAAAGTCGAAATATTATTCACCATTATTTCAGACTCTGAAATTCTATTTGAGAATGGATTCATCCTCACAGCCAATGCTAACTGCACCGCTCACTCCTGAGCTCAGTCTTGAAGTATGCTGAGCTTTGCTCACATTAGCAGTAGCATGGAAAGGTAGCATGAATATATTAATTCTTTTTTTCCTGATACTGACATGATTTTTTAAACTGTTGAAACACTGTTGATCTGTCCACATTAGATTTTAAACGCAAAAATAATTTCCTAGCAGAGAACAACAGTGGATAGTAATATGGATTTTGCACTTCAATTAATTTTACAGACACTAGGAGGAAAATAAACTTTTAGCCTCATACCTTAATTTACCCTGAAACAGGATAGATCACTCTGAGCTACAGAAACTGTGCAATGTGCCCTTCAGAGACCTCACACCTAGGACCTAACACCTTCAGCATTTCTTCCTGTTATTTTCAGTAATGCTTTTAACGGTCTTCCTTTACTATTGGATTTGCTAGTGTTGATCTTGTTTTACCTCTTCTTCCTTATGCTTTCTGCTATGCAGAGAAATGGATAGATGTGTAAAGTAGGTTCACAGGATTCTGACAGTTGCTACAGGTAGGTAGTAATTCTCAGACTAGGCTTTTGTGACAAGAGGAAAGGAAAACAAATCAGATTCAGGAGAATAATTTTTAAAACTGTTATACAATTGTGAAAAAGAAAGCAAGCAGACTGAAACACAAACAAGCTTAAATCCAGGCTTCTTTGCTGAATAGTAAAAAAGTCTACATCAAATATGCTCACAAGAAATTACTCCTTTTAGGCTAACTATGTGAGTACTAAACCTGTTTTAAAGGTGGCTATTATAGCAAAGCAGCATGAAATCACAAGCCAAATCACCTACAAACTTGATCTGGTAGTCCTATGGCAAATCTAGAAAAATGCAAAAACATCCTTGGATACACAGACAGTGGTGATCTATGCCATGCCACATGATGCATACATTGCTCAGTTGGGATGCACAATTGGAAGGTCTTGGGACTACCTGAGCACAGTATCTGCCTATATTGTTCTTGAAGCAGTGCTTCTATAAAGAAGAACTACTATGGGCTCTAACTGGCACAGTGCACTGAATACAATACAACAACCTGAATTGAAATATGGAAGCAGAAAGATATTGTTTATAAAGGAGAACTGTAAATAATACCTGCCATGTGCGCTGGTTTGACTTCTTCGTATAACACATTAACAGGTTAAGAATGAGGACAAAGAAAACAGACTAGATATATTCACTTTAGAAAAAAGGTGACTAAAGGCGGGGTATGGGATATACCAGACAAATATCCGGAATAGCATGGAGGGGGAAAAAAACAAACAAACAAAACCCACCAGAGAACAGCTATTTTCTACTACTTGCAATACAAGGTGCTTTACATGAAATCACCAGAATGGAGTTTAAAGGAAACAAATAAAATCCTTTTTCATGACGCATGTGAAACTTCTGAAAGCTATGAAACATTTTGTCAGAAGATGCTGTGAAGGCCAAGACACCCTTCCCAGCTCCCTCTGGCTCAAAGGCAGTGGCACTTAGGGCAAAACAGGACACCCACAAAGCACAGTACACAGGTTCAACACCAGCCAGCAAAGGCAGCGATGGCAGGCTGAAGGGAACAGGAGTGGGGAGGGACACTGCTGTAGGGCACCCTCCCAGGGCCCCATCATCTGTGGATGGCGTCTCTGCATTTCAAAATGCCCTATGAGCATTTGCCCCCCACTTTGCAAACCAATATCAATAGACAGTACTAGTACTTACAGCATCCCAGCAAGGAGTGTCACAGTTTAATTATGTCATACAAAATAACCCTTTTTCTTTTTGTTTTCAACCTGCCCTCTGAAGTTTTCTGGGTCTTACGTTGCTTCTGTTTCACCTTCTCCTGCCACTTGTGCTGTTCAGACTTTTAGCACATCTTTCCTCAGTTATCCATGACACTAGGGCCAGACAGACGCTTCCTAGTCTACTTAGTCATTACTGCTACAGCAGCCATTTGATACAGTGAGGAAAATAAAGATCATAAAAGGTAACTTCTTTACCTCTCTTACACCCTTTTAAGATGGAGGAGGAAAGCAAGGATGCTAACCAGGCTGCACTGAGTGTTCAAGCTGCAGAAGCACAGTGAACTTATACAAAGCATATATTATTTCCCATTCATTTCCAAAGGCAAAGCAATGAATGGAAGAAGATTCCATCAGGAGCAGTGAAAAGGCAGGGAGGCAGCCTGGCCGGGCTCAGACACCCTCGGGGTGAGCACAGCAGGGAAGGGAACTCGCCATACCTCCCCTGCCCTAACGTTTAACATAAGCATCTGCTACTGACAGCCCCCAAGACACAAGAGACCAGGTTAAACACAATTTTTGCTCAATCCAGGGTGGCTAATCTTACGCAGATATGCAGGGTTTCTGTAAGAAGCTTTGGAACATTCATACTGAAAAACCTGTTATCCGCCTAAAGTTCACACTGTGTAAAAATGGGGTAAAATGAATGAGGTAAAAAAAAAAAAAAAAACCACCAAACAAAAAAACAAATTAAAAAATCCAAGATTCCTGACTCAGAACACAGTTTTGCACTGTCTATAAACTTTACTGTAGAAAAAAAATTGCCTATCGCAGAAGTGTTTAGCAATTTGCATTCAAAATAAGAGCACACCCAAGTCACGCTTCTCTTCCACTTCAAGACAAACAACGCCAGTTGCTGAGCAGCATCCCCGGGGTGCGGGGCAGGATCAGTCCCGGGCTCCCGCCCAGCCCGGCACCCACAGGTGATGGCTTCACCTCCCAGCCCAGGGTCGGGGCTTCTGACAGTTTCCTCCTCCTTTGAGCATGCCGCACGAGGAACTGCGCTGCAGATTAGCGGCCGGAGCAGTAAAGCGCAGACCTGAACCAATTACCATGGGTCTGCCCAGTACTGATAAACCCTAACCTCATGTCAGGGTCGCTTTTACAAGTCTAGATTAACCATGGGGAAAAATGACAACAACAATTAAACCATTCAAGGTTTGGTGTTTTGCTTTTGTTAAGTCCTAAACTGATACACATGCATGCATGCACGTCCTGGTAACAGAGGAACATTTACTGTTTCCTCCCAGTGATATAAGGAACTCTGCTGGCAAAAGCATTATTTTCTGCTGAAATTCAGTTTTCGCTATGTTTAAGTTCATTAACACATACATTTCAAGCATAGTGTTAAACTATGATTTTAAGGAACTTCTACTACCCATGGAAAAAAAAAAGTCTCTACACTTTGGGTTAATTTTACCATTTGTTTTTACTGTAATTAACAAGAAGTAATTATGCTCTCATCTAAAATTAACAACTGTGGAATGAGCAAAACAAAAAAAATTCCTTTTTCAAATGGGATGCTTTACAATGAGCTGGACAAGAAACTGCTTTTTTGTTCTCTAAGACACAGATTTCAAGAGTTTTCTATTCTCCACCACTTTCCCAAATTCCTGAAAGACGTGGTTCCCAGGAGTTTTTGAGGTCGTTACTCAATAAGCTCCAATTTTCCAAGCTCGTCTGTTAGCATTGTTCCATGTTCTACAGAACCTTCACTGAGCCAAAGAGGACAAGCAGAGAATGGAGGAGTGCCTAGCTGGGATGGTGGACTTGGTGAAACGTCCCTGGCTTTGAATAGGCAAGAGGTGCAGGCAGGGCTGGTGCCCTGAGGAGCAGTGGCTGTGGGGTGGTTTGCCCCATTCCGCTCCCGTTTAGCACAGAAACCCTCTTCCCTACATGAGAAGTATCCCCATTTTGACTGGAGTCTCCATGAAGATTTTGGGGTCTGGACACTCCAAAGAAACCACAGCCATTGAATTTTTGGCCAGCTGTAATTTACTGAATTATCTCCCAGGTGGCTACTCTGCCTTCTCCTACATTGTAGCACAAACACTAGCAATCATTAAAATAATTTAAAAGGCCTTAAGAGAGGACAGAACCAAGAGTCTCCCTCAGTCTTTACAACAGAGCCATTAGGTCCCAAAGCAGTTTAGGCTTTCCTCAGCATTCACTTTTGAATAAGACAATCTTTATTTTCTCTTTCCACTCTGACAGCAACCTTTCTACTGCCAAGTGTTAATGCAGGGAAATAATTATTTAGGCTCCGAAAAAGAGCTTATTATTGTTGTAAAATGTTCTGAAGATCGGCTTCTATTTACTGCTTTGAAGATATAAGTTACTGTACTGAAAACATCCAAATGTTAGCAGACACCAAAATTAGCACTAAACTGTGTTAATTGTTTAATACTGTCTACACGAAGAACAACTTTCTTCAAACAAATAACACAGCTGAAAAACTTTTATATAGAAACATATAGAATCTTGGGTGTTGGCTTCCATTATTTACCAAGGAATTCTTAAAAGAATGCAGAATGGGAATTTTATATTCCTCAGTTAGGCACTCCACTGATCATTTTATCGCTTTTTCTGTCAGCAATTTTAAGTTACTTTTTTTTTTTAATGAAAACAAAAGAAAACTCTTAAGACATGTCAAAAAAAAAAAAAAGCTTCTGTTTTAACTATTCAGTCTTAAATAGGCAAGAAGTCATTCTGGTGCCAAAAAGGCTGCCATGGGACCACATAGCCAAGTCCACATATTAGTTAAGAAAACACAATCAGAAATGAAGTTATACTTTGTATTCTAGAGAAAACAATATACATACAAAAAAGGCACAACCGTACACATATTTTCAGGCTAGCTTTCTTTTTCAAATCCTAACACAAATGCACTGAAATTGTTGAGGCAAAGAAACTACTTTGTACTCCTCCACACCCACATTAGCTGAGAATAGCGAAATTCAGATCTCCAAAATCAAGCTACTTGGAAGACAAACAAGAATTTTAAAAAAAAAAAAAAATCTACTGATAAACACTGGAACACCTGTAAAGCAGCAATCATTTTTAAAACTATTCTTTATCACAGACAGAGCTTCTTGAACCATGTACATCATCCGGCAACATTTGCAGCTGCAAACTTCAAAACTACATGGTTTATGCAAATCATGCACACAACTATTTTAGAAATAGAAATTTGACAGACACATTCAAGAAATGAGACCTTGCACCTATGTAATTTAGATTTCATCTTGCAGTGCAACCAAGTGGATGAAAGGTGGAGGGACAATGCTACAGATGGAGTTTATTTTATATGCTGGGCCTCTTGCATATTTCAGCACTCTCATTAAAGCTCTGATGTGTCATGACCCCAAATAACCACCCAAATTAGTTTTTCCTCCAAAAAGGGCGACAAAACAAGTTGGTTAAAATTCTTCTCCTTTTTCTTTGGAAAGCCAGTCACTTCACATGTGGCAGTAGTTATAAGTGGCACATTTTTGAGCAAAAACACATTCTGAAGAGGAAGTTGTACTTCACTGCTCACATGTTTGTTATGTATTTAGTTTCTTATTTATTACATATTACATTTCATTTTTTGTTTCATGAGCCAAATCCTTAGACAATATTACAATAGCTTTCTGGTCAACTATTCTTAGAGCATAAAAGCAACAAAATATACATGAAAATTTGTTTTAGAACAACTGACTACTGCATGTCACCCAGTGAATTACATCTTTCTTACACTCCGCAAAACACCCTAATTCCACAAATACACTCCCAATCTCAATATTCTATTCTTTCTGGCAAATATTCCCAACTACTTCTATTTTTGCTCCATTGCTAGTGCCAGTCATCTGAAGCAAATTTTGAGGACTTCCAAAATTAATTACTGCCTTCCTGCTTTGCCTCTGGCTAGATGCTGGTATAAACATCACCACCGAATCAAGCTGTATCTCAAATTCCTTATTCTATTGACAATGAATGATTCTTCCTTTGTCTAAGAAAAACCGTAAGTCCCTTAAGTTTTCTCCCCAACCTTTATTTTTCTCTCTAATAATGTAGCATTTGTGGCCTGTGTCATCAGCAGCCACTACAAACTCACAAATAGCTGGGACAGAAACCCTTACTAGTCATGCTTCTTTTGCTCTCCATTTACATTTCCTGCTATAATTTCCATCCCACAAATGCTCTCAGTGTTTTGAGTATACCCCTGCAGCATGCAAGAGCAGATTTTTTTGTCAGTCCTCCCCACTATTGGATCCTCATCTCATTTCCTCTCTTCTTCCTGGACTACTTTTCCATGACTTTAAAACTGCTAACAGTTTTCCTTGGAGGGGGATGAGCACGGGAGAGTGCATGGCAGTGGATCACAGGGGAGGAGAGAGAAATAGATCCAAACAAAGAGGTACACCACAAACTGCGTAGTATGCAATTCCTGGCACTTCCTCAGCTCCAGACCTTTTTCACCAAAAAAAAAAAAAAAAACAAATAAAAAACCCAAAGGAATGTTTCCC
>VYXH01006133.1:27103-42707 GCA_013397275.1 Burhinus bistriatus | reverse complement strand
TTCACCAAAAAAAAAAAAAAAAAATCAATTAAGAATCCATAAGGATGTTTCTCCTTTCAGAAGCAGAGAGGACACAGTTTAAGATATACATACAAAAGAAGTATCTGCAACTAGTGTGCATTATTTGAAGACTTCTCATCTAAAGTCACTATTTTTTTAAATACTTTGAACTGACAGAATTGAAGCAGAGTGCTCCAATTTAAATGTCATTACAGTCAGGTCTGACCCAAACCTGAAACAAGCTCCAGATGTTACTGGTCAAAGTCAGAATAGAGACCAGGATTTAAGAATTACTAGACATGGTAATAATTTAACTGCAACTGTTTTCCATGCAGGAATACCCTTCCCTTTCTGAAAGGGAACACTTTCCTTCAGGAAAAAAAGGAAGAGACACGCCATGCCTTTGCAATGAAGAATAGGAGATATGAAAGACAACAAAACCAAAGACAAGACAGACTGGAACTGAAAAGAGAATGGTTATTTTGCTGGAGGTTATCAAGTAGGAGAAGCTGCACTCTGGGACACAGCACTTAGAGCAGCAAAAGAACCAAACCAACCCTTTGATACAATATTCAATTATTTCACCTACAAAAACCAGGTGCCTACAAGTAAGTGGCAATGTGTTGTGTTTATCAGGGTGGTAACACAACACTGGCATACTTTTAACAGCTAAGCTACACAAAAGGAAATTTACCTGTGCACATGTAACAAGAGAGTCTTTACCTGTTTAAGCTTGTTCAAACCCCATCAGACCCAGTACATTGTCTAGATTTTTACCTGGCAGATATACTTTCCCCCCTGCCTCCATTACATCCTTTGACCGTAAAAATGTTAAAATAAAGACATAAACATACACAAGTTTTGATTTGCTCTAACTCATATGGCCAAATTCAGGTATTTTAATGTCCTTGTGGATGTTTTATTATTGATGCATTTTCAGCACACTTTTTAAGATCAAAGAAACCCCATAACACCAAAAAGAGAGAGACACAGACAACGGATAGGGTGAGTAGATCTCTGTCTCACTTTGGCTTGGACAGTGTAGGTAAACAAGAAACTTCACTAAACATCCAGATGATAATCTGTGGGATGCTAGAGATCTCTGGGATTTTATTAGAGAACTTCTATCAAGCTGTAGGATCTCCCCATACTCCCCTTCTCAAGGTAAGGCCCTGGGACTTAAACCATGCACAGCAGTATGGGAAGAGAGAGGAAGTCCATCTCAAGGACCAGACTGCACGCACAGGAGAAATGTCACACCCACTACTGCTGGGTTGCACAATCCAAGACGAAAAAGCATTCCTTCACTGCACAAACCGCTGCAAATGCCACCCTCTCTTCTTTGAAAATTAAAATATTTGCTTCAAAGTGCTGACACAGAATAAATGACCCCACAACAAAGAGAAAGACCTTTAAATATATCTTATGGGCACCTGGGTTTAGCTTTTACTATTGCTTCTACCATCATACCTGCCTAACAGATACAGTGTTCACAGTCAAACTTGTTTTTAAAATTTCTAGGAGCGGGGGGAAAATATTTTCTTTTCATTAGTTTCTGCAAATGCTATTAACAACCAACTCCATGAATGTCACAAGCAAACAGAAAGGCTACAAAAAAATGTAAGAATTTCAATGCAAACAGTGCTTATTCCCTATCACTTGATACAATCCAGTATTCTTGAAGTTGGAGCACACTCCAAATGCCTCCAATCTTCCTTCTCAGGTACAGCGATTCTGAATTCACCCTGCTGAGCTGTACAGGGAACATCCACTTGAATGCCAAGCTCCAGCTACTGGGGAAAAGGAAAGGTTATTTCAGATTCACCACTAAATGCACCCCTCATCCGTTTGCACACATGCAAACTAAAACTCAAGACACTGGTGTCCAAAGCACTTTGGCAGAATTATGGTATTCCTCTACAGCTGAAGTTAAGAACCTGCATTAAGTCACAAACTCCCATTTACATAACAGCATTGCCTGTGCTGCACTAATTGCACATTACAACTACCGTTCTAGGGATAGTTTTATACCTTATTTTCCCATTTAATTTTTTTTAATATACAAATATGAACTATTTTTTGGATGAAAGGCATTTTGAGCATAAAAAATCCTGCTGGACATGCACAGTTTCCATGTAATTTCTGTTATAGATTTTAACAAGTATGCAAATAGGCAAAAGATTGGATTAAACAAGATACAGCTTTCTCACTTGCTGTTCTACAATTGAGGAATAAAATCAGAAACAACAGTATTGGTATTATTTCCAGTATTTAATATTATTTTACTATTACTATTATTATAATAGTAGCTTTACATGATAATTTATCTTGGATCAGAGGAATGACCCCTACACTTTAATTCATATACTACTGTACTTGGTTTGGCTAGATCTCAGACTGAGATCTATCTAGCAGCAATCCAAATACCAGCAATACAGTTTCTCAACACCCAGCAACCAGAATACATGCTCATGCTTTATCTTAGGGTGGAAACAGAAAGGTAAAACAGCAGACAAAAAGCATGAGTTCTAGGTCATTAAGGATTTTCAAGACTAGATTGCATTTTTCAGTTTTGTTTGGAAATACAGAGAGGATCAGTGGAAACTATGGCATGTACATGATGTACACAGAAGAGCTGTTATTGCCAGCGGTGTGTACTGCTATCTGCACTGGTGTTTTTTAAACTTTTTACAACTGTAACAGGCATTTCAATACAGCTCCACCATCTTAACTTTAATCCTTATATTTGATTATCGTTGCTTGAAAAACACATCTGAAAGAACTGGTAGAGCTCTGTGGAAAGGAGAAGGTATTTCTCACCACTACAAATGGCACAGCTACAACAGTTTGTATTTTCTCCTAAATCTTAGAACACTGCAAGTGGTTAAACAATCTAGGTAGGCCATAAACCAAATTATTAAGGTATGTCCAGGTACCGAACTACCATTAAAATATCATCTTAAAATAGCTTTTGCTGCTGATGAATATCACAGGGACAGTCCAAATTCCTCTGCAGATCCAGGAGGCAGCTGCATGCATTCAACCACGACACATGACTTACAGTTACAGATCTCAGTGACTGAATTTATTACACGGGAGAGAAATAAAGTAGGGCAAAGAAAGCGTCCCTTCCAGGTCCCAGAAAATTCATGCCCACCTCAATATAACCAAGTATACAGTTATCTTTTGAATATAAGCTGAACTTCTGAAGTTAACATATACCACCAGAAATTCTCTGTTACCCATTTGATCGCTGCCGCCATTCCTTGCCTGGCAGGTACTTAACGTACCATCTTCTCAGTGTAGGCAGGGGAAAAGGAACAGATACCCCTCCAGCCTCTCCTCTGCTCAGGTCCAAACAGCATCTAGACAAGGCTGCGACTCTTCTCAGCTGCCCACTTCTTCAGGTGCTCTTCTAAACTGGACCAGTAGGTACAGCAAAATTATGCTTTTGGAAGTAGTGACCTATTTTTCAAAGCTTGCTCTCCCAAAGCACCCCTTCCTCTACCTTTGGCGCACTCTCAGGAAACACAGGGGCATAAAGTAGGCTTCTGCCATCCTCACAACAAGTCACCCAGCTGGGAGATTGCTCCTAAGGAAAGAGTGCTGCCAGTAACAGGATGGTGGCTAGATTAACTGGTCTGGCACACAAGGCTGCTAAGGGGGTGCGATGCATCCCCACTGGAGAAGCAAGTTACTGAATTAACAACCCCTCCCCAATTTTCTGAACATGATGTAGAAATCAAAAGTGCAACACTGCCACCAAGAATGGCTTTGTAACACCGGGATTTTAACTGGCTTTTCATAGTATGCAACTGTCTGTATTTAGGGTAGAAATTATCCATAAATCACTCAACAATTCCACTTGAAAAAAATTCTTACTTCAGAAAACGCAAATATCTATTTACAAAGTTGTACCCTGCCAAAATTTCAAATACTTTTACTGTACACCTATCCTTTGATTTAATAAAGCACGCATCTGAGGTGGTTAATGTGCATTTCAAGGTATATTAAAAATGAGAGATCAAAAATTCACATTAGCCCAGTTAAATCTCTGCCAATATTTTGCTGCAGCTACACTAACTAGACCCTGTCTAGCATTAAGCCAGTCAGTACTAAGTCAGTTTTATATTCTTAAGATTAACCTGTGAACGTGATGCTAATAGTAACAGGCATACTTTAAGGTGAATTTATAATTTCACACATCTTCCCCTGTAAACTTTCCAGATTAGGAAGCAGGTTAACTCCAAAATTTCTTTTAACAGACCTGTTAAAAACTTGTATGATCCAACCACGTTCCAGAAAACAGTGGCTTCTGTTTAAGGTAGGACCATTACACTGGTCAGAGAGCTTGGCTGATAGAACAGCTGCAAGTTAGCACCAACTCCAGATCTGAATGCAACCTGGAAATTTTTATCACTGTGCTGAAAATACCAGAAGAAAAGCTAGTTCGGACAGGAGGTTAAAACCCCCACAAATACATTTAGATTATGATTTGAGGTAACTTTGAGATTTTAATAGCTACTTCAATTAGAAAATAGTAAACCACTTAGTATAGGTGAGAAAGCTGAAGATCCTTCAGATGTATCTTCAAGTTGGAAAACGCAAGAAGCTATTTTCAGCTACAAGAAATACCCTTGTGCAAAAAAAAAAAAAAAGTAATAGAAATGAAGACATCCAGAAGCAAACCTGCAATAGGAACAATTTCATCCCCAGAAGTGGTTTGCATCTGAACAACATTCAATTTTTATAATGGTAAAACCATGTGTCTGCACTAAGTGCTCTGTAAGCTTGGATTTGATACTCACCCTTGGAACTTTGCTACTGCACTGTCCCCTAATGCATTTCTTGGGGGACACAGGCCCAGGTGTCAAATAAAGGGTCTTGGGAAAGTTTACCAAAAAAAAGTTATAGAAGTTATTCATAGCTTAAGAGTTTTCTCTCCTTCCTGCCTTCCCAGTCAAGCTGACCCACTTGTTTGTAGGGCCAAACAATAAAGCAGCCCAGTAAACGGAGCTAGGTTAAAAATAAAACCAAAATAAGGAAGTTATTTTAAATTCAGATCTCTTCATTCATCTTGTCTACCATGTGCTCCCACACAGTTGTGTCAATGCAAGTGAGAAGGCAAAACGGAGGTGCAGAGGTCAAAAAAACCTGCTTTAGAAGATACCTCTTCTCTGTAGCAGTATTAGAGTGAACTAGCATATAAAAGTCATCTGATATGATGAAGTCTGGTGCCCAGACGAAAATCCAGGACCTTCCCTGCAGCTTGTGCTCAGTTTTGGGTTAGATTCTTCTTTCTTGCAGGAACTATCCTCAGCTGGACTCCTGCACAGCACAGCCACCTGACCCTGTACCAGTTAAGAGACACTCCTTGGATGTGGGAGATGTTTGATGCCTCTGACTCCACAGAGGTCTAGCACACACACCTGCTACCTGCGCATGGGTTTCCACTAATTTAAGCAAAAGCTAGGTAACAATATTCTTGAATAAAACGGACCCTGAAGATGTGCTCTGTGTTGAATTCAGTGCTACTAGTATAACTTTACTGGCAAAAGCATGTGTTTACACATTTGGACATATAAGGCATTACGAGGGCTCCCACGGCTCACGTTCACACCTTGACTATGCTGTACCTTCAAGCAACCAAGTACTTTTTTTGGATTTGACTTCAGTTTTGTTCTTCAAAGGTGCCACAAAGTACCTAAATTTTGATTAATCTTCATTATTAATTTGCAATATGGATTTATACAAACACTTCTAGAGCATGGGGCATTCTGGGGCATAATTTGTAAGACAGCCAACAGATAAACATACTGAAGAGAACCACTTGAGGCACCATCTCTCACTGCATTAATGTTAACACCTCTCAGTTCATTATATTGAAGGCTGCTGAATTAGTTAGAATGTTTTCTTAATCCAGCAAGAGAGGTCACTGACCAATAAAGCTGAAGTGTTTTTATCCCAAGTTTAGAAGTCTGAAGACAGATGCTGCGGTTCCACGCACATTTCTTTAGCGGCAATGCCAGCGTGCCCAGTCCCCGGGCTCATTCACACCTCTACACCCTGCTCTTCGCCAGAGCCAGCTCAGCTCTTCCTTCTGCTGCAGGGACTGGGGAACCCACCGATTTCGCTATGTATCTCCAGCAAAGCAGAGGGGACAGAACAAAGTCACAGCTGAACAGGGCTGCTTATGACCAGGCAACTCGACACAGGTGAAACGAGATCCATTTCTGTGCAACTTTCATTATTTTTCCCCCTAATCTGGGCTGTTATCAAGATCAAGAGAGGGTTTCCCCAGCAGAGCTCCACTGGTAAGCAAAGGAGCTGCACAGCTTTCCCTCCTTCAGAGGGAAACCCCAAAAATCCTTTCCAGTAAGGACCCTATCCCTCCCACACCAACCCTCTCCTACTTTGGACGATACGCTTTGGGGCAGAGGTTGTAAGCCAAACCATGAGCCCAATGAACAAAACAGACTTTAAAAAAAACCTGATGCAATACATTTGAAGAAATAAAAAAATATTATAAAATCCTGTGGTTAAACTTTTAGAATAAATGTCTTCAAAAAAATAATTAGTAAGTTTCGCTTTCTGGCAGATTTTGGGTTGATTTTACTGCTGCTTATTTTTAATTCCTCAACTGCAAGGACTCTTTAAAAAGAAAAAAAAAAAAGAAAAAGAAAAAACCCAAATTCACGCTTATGGTTACTACCTTCAAGGCATGACAGAAACATTGCAAAGCATTATACTAGTTTTTAAGGCGCCTGACTTTTTGGCGCAGGGTCTAAGTCCCAGAAGTATCTGAAACAGTCAGACTGAAACAGGGAGATAAAAACCACACAGGAAGAATGAGAAGAGGGAAAGGAAAGCAGAAGAAAATTGTGAAACACCACTACTGTAATTGCTACTAGCAAGGAGGGTTTTGCATGTGGCTTGTGACCCACTGTTTAATTCATCTAATTTAGAGATACATTTGAGTTATCTCTGTGTTCAAACTTCTAATAGTATCTACTATGCTCCAGAAATTAGGTTTATCCCTTGATATTATTAAGCAACTAACACTTAACCAGGTGAAAAATTCTTTAGAAGAGGTCAGTTCCTTGCTACTCCCAGTGAAGAAGAAAATCTAACTATCCTTAGCTTGACTTAATGAACAATAAAAGAGGGTTCACACAGCCCCTGCTTAAGTCAATTTCCTTTTAAAAAAAGTACATCTCACATTGTCTTAGGACTTAAAGCCTCTAAACTCAAGCAATGCCATCTGAGTGTCTAGTCAGCTCGAACATCTGTAACGGAAGCAAACCAATCATTTATCTAAATAGAATATAGTTAAGACAGGCTGTGAAGGCAAACTTGTGTCTAAAAATTGTTACCTGATTATGGTGACCAGAAATATCCTGGTGATACGTAACTGAGACTTATTTCACGACTACTGAACGGCAACAGCAAAGTCTGCTGCATCAGGAGAGCTGCCTGGCTTTACAAGCAGGAAGGGAGAATGTAAGTTCCTCCCCACCTACAAATGAAGTGATTTCTGTTCTTGAAAAAACCCAAAGATGATGCAGAAATCACCATGTTCCAGTACTAGGACTGCCAATCCTGCCATGACTGCCTAAAACAAAACATACTTTTACATGGGGAGAAAGGGAAAAAAAAAAGAAGAAAAAAGAAAAAAGAAAAAAAACTGATCACTCCCCAAACACTTTTTAATCTCTTCATTCTTTTCCAGCAATCAGAGGCTATCAAGACAAAAAAATACAACAGCTTACTGATCAAAAACTGTATAGGGCTAAGTAAGTGCAATTCAACGCAGACACTCCTCTAGTGAAACAGGGGCTGGGGCAGCCTAGTAGGACCAGATCAGTAATGGTACCTATCACAGCTGATGGATAAAATAGTGATGCATGAAAACACAGATCCCAGACACAGGGTGCCCAACCTTTCTGATCTTAAGACCTGCAAACCAGAATGTTCAAATCACTACAAGCCACAACCCCCCACTGCTGCCACCACTACGTCCAGCACAGCAGTAGAACTGCAGAACATGTGCAACTTTAAAACGCCTACCCTAAAGTCCTCATCCTCTACTCGGAGGTAAGGGCTAAACCGCACAGGTGAGCAGAGAGGGGGTGGCATGCCTGCCCCAGTGCCCATGCAGGGTGACTTCCTCCTCAGCTGGGGGGTCAGATTTTCCCCCAGCCCACAGAGGGACCACCAGCATGGGCAACCACATGCGAGATGCTCAAACGTGCGGACAGATCACCACATGGCCTGGACTTGAAACTGTAGTCCACAATTTATCCAGTACTTTCATATCTCAGAAGCAAGTTTCACACCAAAAATTTCCTATCTAGTCACAAAATAATGTGTTGATCATATACTGGAAAGTCTGTTTCTTTTCTTAAAAATATAATTTCCCTTCTCTTAAATAATGTTTACACATATCAACTCATTTATTAACTTATTTACTACAGATGTAAAGTCTGTACATTTTTAATTCACAGATTAGCCATTTTATGAAACAAATTTACACCACTAATCCCTGCCTCATCTATCTAACAGTAGGAATACTGACCCACTAAGATGAATCTGAAATTTAAAACCTTCACCAAGTTTGTGTTTGCACCCTCATACTTTTACCAGAATCTCCACCAAAGTTCTGCTGAACTGTATCAGTGATGTCAGAAAATAACTTACCAAAACACATGGATAGGAAAATATCTGTTGTGGAAACACAACCATTCTTTTTAAACACAGCTCAACAGAAATTCATCCAGTTGTATTAGTATAACATCACATTTAGAGCCCTAAACCAAAATTTTCCTTAGATCTTTACAAAAACACACACGCACAGCTGGAGATGCCACATTTTTTAAGAACATCCTTACAGTTGCACCTTGTAAAATCACCAGATAATCAAGCTTAGAGCTATGGTGAACACCAGTGATATTCCTACACATCCTTTCGTATTTACAATAGGAAAAGGGAAATTATGAAAAATGACGTTAAGAATTTTCATATTTCTGCATTTAAAGCAAGTTCTACTAGAGTGTATTCAATCCCTTAACATACCAAATATAAAGCTCCAAGTTGTTCTCCAGCACTTTTATGACATTTCATATCAAAGAAGCGTGACTGTATTAAAAAAAAAAAACAAACTCATCACCTCTCCCAGGCTGCAAAATGCTGCAGTACTGCTAAAAAAAAAATATATAAAAATAAAAAATCTATTTTGAACTTTCTTCTCATAGGACATTACAGCTCACTACCCACATCATCTTCCTCTGGCTTGCAATGTGCAAGTGCAAATTGAGGTGCTGGTTTTGATGCAAAAAACCCCAAGATGTTCAGGACCCCTGAAAGACCGTCTATCTCCACATACCAGCACATACACAAGAATAAGCTGAGGTACTAGTGTCTTCTCTTCCCCAATGTAAATAGGATGCTCCTGGCACATCTTCTCTGAGTGGCATCATTCTGGAGCTCACTTAACAGCTGCAGTCAGGGAGAACTCCAGGTTTGCAGATGCTGAATGTCCTGTTCTACAAAGATATTTGATGCTACAAAGCATGATGGTTTTGTTTAAATCTTCACTATTAAATGGGTCAAGGAATGACTTATTTCGGCAATGTTTAAAACAGCTGCCAAACAGCAATTAAAACCACAAACAGATATGCTATACTGATTACATCACAGAATTTTAGTTTTATCAAAATTTACCATTTAGTTTTAATCTTCATATTTTTAAGAGATATACACACGCTGTTAGGCTGAACAATCAAGCTGTGTTATTCTAGATGCGTATTAAGTCCAACATAAAATGGTCTTCAAATGAGTTTTTATATTCTGAAGAGAATCCCAAAGATTCCTCAGCACTACAGTAAAAGACTAATGCTGTCTTTCCCAAGCTGCAAATATTTAGTACGGTTTCGGTATTTTCAAAATCCATCTTCTAATTTCCAGAAGCTTAATTATTTCTAGTTGACAAAAATCTCAGCCATCTAGGGAAACCAGACAAATAGAAGTCAGAATAAAACACTGTTTCCAAGCTGACCATTCTTTATTTTGCTGGCAAGTCATTCAAACTCTACTCAGTGTTTCCAAACTTACAGAGCTTGTTTTACTACAATCAGTAAGCCAAGCTGAGAAAAAAAAATGGTTTAGCAGAAATATTAAAATGTGTTAAGTCTACGCCTGCAACAATATGCACAGATACATTATGCTACAGCCGTTGCCACTGATTAGGTGCACTTTTACTCTTTTTGCTAGTGTATCAAATTAAAACACCAAAACCATCTGAGCAAAACACATGTATCTTAAGTGACCAACAAAAAAGTTTCAGAAAACAACACTGCATATTTAATAACTTAACAAACAAGATAGCCAGTCTCTAGCCCCCATTCCACCTGCCCAGACACTTTATAACAACTGTTAATCCCGTTGCTGGTGATGTCAAACTAGCACACAGCAGATTTTATATATATTAATATACATATGTATTTGAAGGGGAAAAGGCATACTTGCTATGGATTACTAATGCGTTTTATTGCAAGCCACCCAATATTTTACTCCTTCACAGTCAATGTTCAACAGCCACAAGACACAAAGTTAAATTTAAGCAACTGATCTGAGACATCTCAAAGGAAAAAACTAAAGCAAACAATGCCCTATTTTAAATTTATTATCATCTAAGAAAAATTGGATGCTTCACAAGCTCTAAACCAGTTCATTTTCACCCTTACTCCAAATATCGAATGATGTCATGCAAGATGTACTGGCTAAACTGGTTTAACTGCTACATGCTAGATGCACTGTTTAGATTTTCTTGTGATAAATTATTCTGCAGCAATGAAACTGATTCAGTTAGTTTCAAACAACTATCTCCATCTGCTTTTTTTAAAGTTTGGGCTTGTATTACTTTTACACACACAACTTGCTACTTTACTTAGTATAGCTACCTAGTAATGACAGGCAGCAGATCTTATTTCTCTTTTAAATTCAGTCAATAGCATGGAACAACTAAATGGAGTAAGGAAGTCTGATCCATATAGTTCATCCTGAAGAGCATGCTATCTACACTTCCCTCTGAATTTTACACACATTTTCCACTATTCCACTATTTCCACTTCTCCTTCACAGGAAGTTTACTAAATCTGATGACGTATTGAGCAGCCAGTCATGAAGAATGCACAGAAGAAACTCTAGACATAGTCAGCACTCTTCAAAAGTCACCGATGCCGCTTTCTCGGTTGGCATGAAGCGGCTATCTGAGAACGATGCAATGCACATCTTTACCCAAGGCCAAGCATGCTGTTTCCAGAGGTATTAAACATTATCATTACTGGGAATAAGAGGTCAGGCCTGGTTCCTTGCCCTAGGTATAACCTCAGAATTAACTTAATTTTGCTTGTTGTCTGCTGCATCAGCGTTTTTATCTCCCCTCACTTCAGCATCATCTATTTCATGGAAAAATGTCAAGGCTGGAGAGGGGAAGGGGCAGGAAGAACATATAAACAAGCAGATACCCACAGTTGTACAATGAATTTAGTCTGCATATTCTCCTCTCAAACACTTTATCACAACTTGGCTAGAAGCAATATAGAAGACAGCGAACGAGCTCAAGGAAAAAGAAGGATACAGGCCTTCAAGAGAAAGACATGGAAGCAGGCAAAAAAAGAAATGAACACCGTGCTATGTATGCAAATGATATTAAATTGCCAGGAATTAAGAATACTAATGAGGACAAAATACGAGAGGGAAGTAAGCATTCAGAAGACAGGCAAAAAAATAAGTTACCTACTTGAGACCAGTTATCACACAGCAGGTCAGAAATCTAGTAACTTCTGTCGGTAGTGAGCAAAACAGGAATGAACAGAAAGCAACACAAACTTTCAATTGCATGGAAACTGCAGGAAAGTGTAATTTTAAACTTCTCACATACATACACACAGTCACACTAAATTTTTTTTTTTTTCTTTGTAAGTATCTTGCATTATTTCACCTGGAATTCAAATCTCAACTTTAAATTGCCCTAACTAGGGAAAAACTTAGAAGACAGCATTGCCTGAGAGGCTGCAGAACTGACACAAGGCGAACACAAGCGTGCAACCTCAACTACCAGTCACCGCACGTTCACGGGCTGTGACACTGTCTCGATAAGCTTGTGCTGGCTACTTCGGAAGAGAAACTTCCATAATACGAAACACACGTACGTAAGTAACTATGGGCAGAGGCTGAACCTACAAAAATGCAGATGCAAACTATAAACAAGGGAAACATACAGTTATTAAGCTGCAAATGAGACTGTCCATGAAAGAACTTCATGAAATATGTAACTGTAGATTTGTATGAAGCCAAGTTCTTTGAAGTTAGACACATTTGTGAAAAGACGTTACAGAGGAAGTATATATAAAGTATCGGGACTTGGATTCAATTACACTTTACAGAGCAACTCACTAGCAACTGAACAGCCGCAATTCTTTGCATGATAAAGCACCCCCACACCCTACTTACAATACAGAAAAGTTCTTCTTTTTTTCCCCACTAAATTTATTTAGCATACAAATAAACCCTTCAGAATTTCTACAGAATAATTTACTAATCACCACCCCAAACTGTTAATTTATCTAAAACTCAGGCATCAACGGCTCATGTGCACACTCCCACTCTGTTTCGGCCCAAAGGCAGCCACGGCAGCCAGAAATACATGCTTTTATGCAGCAATGGATGAGGGGTGCACACAAAATCCATGACTAATGACAGACCTTGGCCAGATAACTGCCAGCATCCGTGCCACCTCAAGCAGCCCTTCTTGTTCCTTCCCACTCCAATGTCAAACCATCACCATATTCACACAACACTAAATGGGGCTGCAGGGTGAGCCAAATTAAGAACCTAAACTACATTTTAAAACCTCATTTTTTGTTTTTAACTTTCATCACTTTATAGTCACAGGGAGGTGCACTAGCCCAATCGCTGGCGTGGCACACGAGATGAAAACAAGCTGCACCCTCAGCTAGGGAAGCAGCTGCCTTCAGCTGAGGGAACGCAACTTCTTCTGACAGCACTCATAAATTTGAAGTTTCTCTGTCCACGTATCACTACTGCCAAGCCTCAGTAAGGCTACAGCTGATTACAAACAACATCCACAGGTAACAGACGACTAAATATACAAAGAGATGATACTACAGCATTCTAGCTAAAGCATTGCAAGTAGGTGAGCCTGCATCACACCTGGTCCCGCTGAGCAGGTACCTGCCCCTTATCAAGGCCGTCATTGCTTCTTTCCTTCATGATACAGAGATGAAGCATTTCTCCTTCCTAAAGGGAACATCTTCCTCCCCTCTGAAGTTCAATAGCCCTGTCTAGTACTACTTTCACTTACACAGAACGTCCATAAGGTCATCAAGGAAGAGTAAATTAGTCATAAGGGAAAGGAGAAAAACAGAGACATGAGAGCAGACACTCCAAATGCCAGATCTGATTTAATACTAAAGAGTTTAATTCCACACTTGTATTACTACATCTGAAATGGTTATTTTGCTCGTCAAAAACTGTTCATCTAGTATAGCTGTACACAGAATAAGCGAACCTCCACATAATTCAAAATCAAGACGTGCAATTTTCCACTGCACATTCTTCACATACCTCCTAAATCTAACATGATCACTCGCTGAAGAATGGCATCTGACACTGTTCTCTGCATGTTAAAATTAAGCTAACTACATGTTATTAAATATTTTCCTCACTGCTTGAAATCACCTCTCTCAAGAAAGCACAAACACCCATACATTAAGATGATGAACACTGTTTTAGACACTAAATGAATACATACCCATGATGTCAACTTTTATTAAAAGTTAGCAACAATCTGATTTCTGCAATCTTGTAACCTAACATATTGCTCAAGAAAAATCAAGTATTCCAAAAAAACTTCCAAAGGCTAAACTTTTTTGCTTTTGTTTTTGCATAAATGGACAGTTCCGTAAACTCTGACAAATTAGCACATTCGTAGTATCACCCAGAATCAGCTGTGTGAGGCCTAATAGAGCTCAAATAGATTTCTGAGAGAACGGTGTATTGTCAGTGTCGCTATGTTCATACATGCAGAGACTCTTTCCTCACCCCTCCAATGGAGGTGGTCACCAGTGTAAGATTTCCTCAACCATCAAAGGGACTTCCGCATGTATCTTGGACTCCTGTATCCCCACTGACAGAGAGGATGCAATCCAGAGTTGTTCAGGACACCTTAAACTGCATACAGATGTTCAGCATTTCACAGTGTGCCCAGCATGGTAGAGCATCAAGCCCAAAAAAACAAAATAAAAACACTAAATACAGTTAATATTCTAAAGGACTTGAAAAGGACATTGAGAAAAAGCAGATTGCTAAAGGCTATCAAACAATCTGCTGGAAAGTGTAACCCACAAGATGTTAATATTTGTATGCATACAAACAAATACGAGGTATATTTTAAATCACCTCCTTTTACTTATTTGTCATGCAGTATATAAACATCAGTTTGGAGATTTTTCTGAAACAAAACCAAAAACAGTTGCGCTGATAGTAAATAAGTTTTAGCTATTATTTTATGAATTAGAGATTTATGTTTAAGAAAGCAAGGCTTTATGTAATGACCTTCTAATCTTGAAATGTAATCTCACAGTCACTGTGACAAACTTCCACTAAAACACCTCTCTGCTCCTTCTGATTTCAATGGCTATTATTCAGCAGAAAGGTACATTTGCTAAGTCGATTGTCAGGTTTCCAAGCAAAATATCTTCTATTAGTGAATATTTACGTCACTGTTGATTAAAACGATCATAGCAGAACTAGCATCTTCACAGCCTGGCATTCTAAACGATATTTAGGTAGTTGGTGGTTTTGACCTCCAAGTCAAATACTATTGCTGCAAGCGGCATACAGTGGCTGCCCTTCCTTAGGGAACCAAATCCCGCCGTACATTTACCCTAAATGATTTTACATCGTTGAATTCAGACGGAAGATGTTGTTCAAAGCAAGGGGGGGAAGGGGGGGAGCGGTGTGTAAAAATAACAACACAATGCAAAAAAACCGCTAACGGCACCGCTGGAGACCACACCGGACGGGAGCAGGGAACCAGCCTGAAAATGTAGTGCCTCCTTTATGAAACCAGCGCAACTGCATGACGGTGCAGGATCCGGGCCGAGGGCTGTGCAGGCGCTACACATGGCCAGCGCAGCCCGCCGACCCCGCGCTAGGCCCGGCCGGCAGCGGTTTCTGTAAATAACCCTCAGAGGAGGGTTAATTAAAAATGGCGAGCAGCGTGGCTGCCTGCATACAATGAGCGGCCGGGCCGCGCCGCCCCGCACGGCCCCGGGCAGGGCAGGGCAGGGCTGGGCTGGAGCCCACCGCCCGCCCCGCGGCGGGAGCGGAGGGACGCCGGCGGCGGGCCGGGCTAGGCCCTGCAGCCCACCGTTCAGCGCCCGGGCAACCCTCGGGCCAGCCGTTCCCCCTTCCCCCGCGAACACCAAACCCTCTCCCAGCATCACAACTACTTTGAGACGAAGCCCTCTCCTCCCTCCCCGCCCGCCCCAGGCCGGACGGGCCCCCCTCGGGGCGCGGC
>VYXH01006133.1:0-26054 GCA_013397275.1 Burhinus bistriatus | reverse complement strand
CGCGCTCGCCCTTGCGGGAGCTCGGGCCCACCCGCACCGCGCCCCGCCGCCGCCGCGCGCCCCCTGGCGGCCGAGGGCGGCGCCCCCCCTAGCCGGGGCCTGCCATGGGGGGCTGCGGGCCGGCCTCGGGCACCTCAGGGTCCGCTGGGCTCCGTCTGGGCCCTGCGGGGCTTCAGTGCCCGCGACGGGCACGTTTCTGCCCTTGCGCCTCGGGCCGCGCCTGTGTGGCTGGGTGCGGGGCTCGTGGCGAGCCCAGGGCCTGGCAGGCCCTTCCTGGGAGCCGGGGCACGGGCAGGCAGGGGGCACTGGCAGGGGCCGTGTCTGAGGTGACCCCTGACTGGGCACCCTGCTGTCCCACGTCCCTGGGCTGCCGCACTTGTCGGGCATGGGCAGGTGGGTAAAGGACGTATTTGTATGACGTAGAAAGAGGAAAGAGAGAAATCTGCTGTAAACAAGACTGTTCCTTGCCTGGATGCCAGTGTTTGTCGTGTGCCTTGTATGGAGGATGTAGTCCCTCCCACGGAAGAGTCCTATCTCTTTTCCTCTGATGGAAGGGGTGTGGGTGAAAAAATACCACCTGGCTGGTCCAGTTTTGGGTTAGAGGAATGAAGGGAGCAGCGTCACTTAGGGATGAAAGAGGAGTTGGAAGGCTGTGGAGAGTTGCGTGAAAAGCCCAGAATTTACTTCCCGGACCTGGGGAGCCCAGGCAGCAGGATAGTCTGAAGGGAGGGGCTCAGGACATGTGAAATCGGGCCTCCTGAAGGGACCAAAAATGTACTTGAGCAGACAGGGCTGGTCTGACTGCAAGTGGATAAGTGAACTAAAAGTTTATTTATTTTTCTAGTTCATAAATAAAATGAACAAATCAAAACCAATCTCGGGGACAAGTCCAGCCTGTCTGGGCTCCAGCTGGCCCCTTCTCAGCAACATGGGAGTCTGCAGGGGTGGGCAGGAGAGAAAATAGTTTCCAAGTCCAAAGCACCACCTTAAGCAGTAAAACTCCAGGGCTAGAAAGAGGAAAAATAAGGGAATTTGAGGATATTAGTGGGAAGATCAGGTTTTAAAAACAGTGAATTTGATAGTCTGCATTCCAAAAAGTACATTCTGATTTTCCCTGTTTAAAGAAAAAATTATCTACAAACCTGAAAAAGGTTTGTTGCTATTGACCAAGGCAAAAATGTGACAAATCTGCTAAACCTGGGTTTACAATATGTCAGCAAAAAAGGGGGATTAGGACAGAGGTTCGGACAGAGATTGATTTGTTTCTTAACGTCCTAAATTTTGAATTCCCCACCTCCAGTCTTCCCTATAATTACCTCCCAGAACAATTGCTCTTTCCTAATGACTTCCATTCCAACCTCCTAAATCATACACAGGTTTAAACTCATCCCTCCGTCCTTCCTCCACAAGTGATCCCCAATACAGGATGAACCAGTATGTCACAACAAGAAGGTGGCTGTGGGTCATTACCTGATTCTTCAGCCGTGGACACTGGGTTTGTGGGCACGGATCAACTGAAGAAAACAATTTCACTCCTGCAAAGAACCAGTCCCTAAAGTTATCCATAAGGTGATCTTATTATAAGTGTTAAAAACATTCCTTTATATAAAAAAAATTCTCTGAGCTTCAATTCATTCTAAAGTAGCTAAATTGCCAAAATTGTTGAATTCTCCTACTGTTTTAGAGGAGCAGAAGCCGTGCAAAGTACATCTGTACAAATCCTTTGCTGTGGAAAGGGCAGTATGGAAGGGAGAGGCAGGAATTTTCCTGTTGGTAACTGAATGCAGGAACAATGTATCACCGGTTTGTGAAGATGGCATATCTCAATCAAGTACTTGATTGTATATTCCTAATTTAAGTGAACTTTATCTTTTCCGAGTCCAGCTACAATACAGACTAAAGTACCTTATAATGTTTTGAAAAGACATGTGAATATGCATCATTTATATTGTGTGAAAACAGCTGTGAGTAAAAAAAAAATCTATTGAGAATTGATTCAGGTACTTATATTTAAGAGGGAATAAATTGTAAGTGTGTGTATTTAATAATCTCAAATGCATTTCTGAAATAATTAAATAGTAGGCATTTTATACTATCAGCCAGTGATTGTAGTATTGTGATTTGATTGTTTCTAGACAGGAAATAGAAATCTTACTAATTGCCAAGCCTAAGGTGAACTCCAGATCTCAACATATGCTAACGTTTTATCCCAAATACATGAAGAATACTTCTGCTGAATATTTCTGGTCTATCGCCGCTCCCTTCTGAAACTTTCTGCCCTTCACCTTTCTCTGGTACGAGATGCCAAAGCTCTGTTCTTTGAAGGAAAGGACGGTCACCTTTTGTATAACCACCTGGCTGTATCGTTGCTGCCGGCATCTCACCCAGCCTCTACTCCAGCACTGATAGCCAATCACTTACTTATCCAGCTGTTCCATAAATGCCTTCTATTTTCTTGATAAATCTGTTTCTGCACTGCACAGCCCATCCTCACAGCCTCATCCCTCTGCAAGTGATTCCTGTCTCCTGTAGTTCTAATGGCAAATTCATTGTGCAGAAGAGTTGGGCAAATCCCTGGCAAAGGTTACTGATATTTAAAAAAAATAAAAATAAAGATCACAAGTGGGAACGCAATGATTGCCGTCTATGTATCCATTCCTATCGCTTTTATTCTTGTCCTTCCTTTTCCACTCCTTCCTTTCATTTCCTACACCCACTTATTGAATCTCATCTAAATTTAGGCCTTTATCCTGTCAACTAATCCAGTCCCTCTTGGCCCTCGTGCCCACACAAAGCACTGGGGAATCTGGTGAAGCTGCACCTGAGCAAAGGATTTCATCCTCCAGGTCGCAGTCATAGATTAGTGGGCACAGGAGATTCCTTACTGAGTGCTCTCGGGTTCAATAGGGCTGTCCGACTGGCTGCAGCCTCCCAGCATTCCCTCCACATTAGTCATCGTAAGGAGAGATGAAGTTAAAGAGGTGCCATCATCTTTAAAATGCCATTGAAGAAATGGGCTTGTTTTTGTGAGGCTGACCTGCTCCCGAGCCTCCCTGAAATTTAAAACTAAATCCAACTCAGGCTGTTTATTTTTAAAACTCTCGCAAGGCAGCATTCATCTGCCTGTGTGCCAGGCTGAGCCTTTAGGAACCAGAGCGAGCCCCGCTGCATTTCTGCCCTCCGGGTGAGAGATCCTGGCCCTGGTGGAGCCGGGGAGGCTCACCCTGCCCTGCTGCTGCCCGGCTGCTCCCAAAGGTCTTAGCGCTGGGATACCCTCCATCTTCAGCAGGGCCTGATGGTCACCGCAGGGAAAACTGTAGGAGGGAACCACAGAAAACTAGGCTGAAGGAAAGGAGAAGGGTGCTTAGTTCATCCTGTGCCCCACGGCAGAATCAGCTGGACCAGGAGTGTTCCTGCCAGTCTGCTTCTTTCCTCCCTGCTCCTCAGCTGCTTCAGGAAATCTTGCTTCCCGCTTGGCTCCATTTGCTGCCCTGGCTTCAGCTTCAGAGATGTCCTCTCCTGGCCAGTCTCTACACTTACTTCCAGCACCACTTACGGTGCTCCATCATGCGTGCAGGTGGCTGTGTCTATAATTAAGGAAATGTATAGCCATGTAATGACAGAAGGGCAATTACACCAGCACACACCCTTAATATAGATGCACTAAACCAGCAAAACTGGGGTTGCCACTTGTGGAGCTTACTCTACTATGTTTCTGGATGAATATACATTAATGCAAACGTGCCTCTGTACCAGCACGGTGCTTCCTCAAGACATTGAGTTTGCACTCATGGCACCATACCCACAGTTATACCAGGCTGCTTTCCCTACTCAGGCAGCCTCTTCTGGTCTCTCACAGTTTTTCTCCTTCATCCCATATCCATGATCAGAGATGCTTGGTACTACGGTGATAAAAGTAGTTAAAATATTCACATTGTTGCCAGAAGCTCTCTATTCCCTGGTTCATGGTCCTTCTGATGCTTTGCCCCATTGCTAGTGCTGCCTGTCTTGCTTTGTACCTAAAGAGTGAAAGGTGGATCCCAGGAGACCTTATTTAGGGAGCCAAAGAACCAAATCCAATGTCCTGGGCGCTCTAGGTTAATGCAATTGCAAATCAGAGACCTTCCAGTTGAACCAGGCGATCAGCTGCTCTTGTGAACACCTTCAAGCTGAGTGTGGGGAAGAAAATAATCATGAGCCTCCTGCAGAGCGTGAGACAGGAAGGCAACAGGCAAAAGGCAGAAAATGTTGTTAAAGGCACACAATTAGATGGGAAAACTAGGTAATTTGTTTGGCTGAAATCTGTGTATTTAACTGTAATAACTTGGAGCACAAGTAGTGGGATGGATGGAGTTTCACATCCTATAAATGTATTTTCAACATTTTCTAACCCTCAACATCCTGCAATAACCCTGGACTTCCATGGTTTTTCTTTCCACAGTGACAAAGAGCTCCAAATAACCCCAGTCTTCCTCTGAGCAGGGGCTGGACCCAATGACCTCTGGAGTTCCTCCCAACTGAAATAATTCTGTGGTTCTTTAATCAACCAGCAATTTCCACAACGTTTGCAGGTATTTATTAGTTGTCTTCTACTCCTTTATCATTTTTTTGTTGAGAGTGACAGACAGGCAGACTGTGCAATAACCTAAGCTCTGTTTCCTCAGCGAAGTAGGGTAAAATACATAACTACAAAATTTTCAGGGATATTTTCAATTCAGAGATCTTTGGTTGATGATTTCTCTGTAATTATATTTTAAGGAGCGATAAAAATCATTATTCCTTAATAATAAAAGGTGTTAAATCCATTACAGCTGAATGCATCCCATAGTTCAATACTTTACATGATTCAAAGTATATTTTTCAGCAGTTTTCCAAAGCCACATCTTTCATATGACTTTCATAAAGTCAAGACATCTAATTTCACAGCTATTTAAAAAAAAAAAGAATTGATGAAGTTTAATTTTCATAATAAAAACAAGCTTGTTTTGCTAGAAGGTGTATGTTTACATCTAAGCTCTTAGGTGGTAACCCACTCTGTTTCCCATCTTTCAAAAGTTCAATGATTCCTTCTTCTCATCAAATTCTGTTGGACACAGTAAACGATGAAGTCAAGTGTTAGAGTGAGATACATCCAAATTAAAAAAGGAGTGGAAGGTACTTCACTGGTACATCTTTTTCTGTACAACTGTAACTAATCAACTAAGGGTAGCTGTAAAAGTGGTGTCTTACTCTAAGTAGAAGGCAGAAGGTGAAGCTGAAAAGTATCTGTGCAATTAGGTATACTTGCAACAGCCCTTTTTAAAATGAATGTATTTATAGTGGAAGATAGGGATTGCCTGTAAGAAAACTGAGGCCTCCCGTGCAGCATGCGTTGTTCTGCTGAAGCTCCTCCATCTGCAGAGGTTCTCAAAATCCTTGTAATGTGGGGTTTGGATAATCGGTACATCCCCTCCTCTGTATGGGAGGTGAGGTGTTTAAGATCACCATGTTTACAAAGATGAAGTGCCTTGTTGTGCACCACAGGTCATACAGCAGCTAACTCACTGTCAGTGCTAGAATGTGAGCTGTGTATATGTTAAAGAAGTGAGTTACGTGGTCTTTTTTAGAAAAAAAAATGATGGTTTGTATGCTCTGGCCATCCCTGTATCACGTACGCAGTTCCATGTGCAACTATGGCCAGCGTGTGCCCCAACGGGCAATGCACGTGCAGCCTCATAACCCATATGGACATTGCTGTCATGGGACTGGACACATCCAAGGAAATGTGGCACAGAGTAGTGGGATGGAAATTAAGTTAATTCTTCCGGCGTGGCCTCACAATTGATCACCCTGCTGCAAGTTTCCTATTGTTTAAGTCTCTTGACTTTTGACATCAAAAGCAAGGGTCACTTGTAATGGTATTTGGCCACTTGTCTGTTCAACTGTGGAGGATACCAAAGAACTTCCGTGCCCTCTGCCAAAGAGCTCTTGAAGACAACACAAACAGAAACATTCTGGTCAAGGTACCTTAACTGTCTGCACATCAAATCCGCACTTGGATATTGAGTTCAGCTTTTGTGTACCATGAAGCTGATGGCAGCACAGGCATCAGCCTGAGACCTACAGTGCTGTCCATGCAGTGCTATTTCCTTACCTCCTTACTCTACCTTCTTCATCAGAAGAAACACCTGCCTCCACAAATCCTTTCCTTCTTTCAAGAGTCCACATTAATGATTATCTCCTCTCTGCCACTGATTCTTCTTCCCCCTGCTCTTCACTTTATCCTGACAGTTTAACAAACTGTGAAACAGGGCAGGGGCAGCATAAGCATAGGTGATGCTATGGCTACATCGAGTATTTATCTATCATAGCAGAAGGATCTGTCATATATTAAGGGGTAGGTTTGATTTCTTTTCAATGTGTTATTTACAATCTGGCAGAGTTCAGTACGAATGTAGGAACTGATCCTGCAATTTGATCAGCCCAGGTAAACCCAATGAAGTCAGTGGAGTCTGCGCACATGGATCAGATTCTAGTATTGGAGATTATTCTTGTAAACTGTTTAACAAGCAAACCTCACAAAATGACTAAAGAAAACACGGCAACTGAGATCTGCAGTTGGCATTTTTACTTCAAATGGATGTTACAGCATCGACTGCATTAATCCATTTGTTTTAAGTGGCAGAGAAAAGACTCTAGAGAGGGAATAAATTGAAAGAAGTGAAGGTAATAGAAGAAAGAAACTTTTAAAAGACAAACTTGGTAAGATACACCTTTTGCTTTGCAGTGAATAAAACTAGGTCCTAGAAGACAAGATCTATCACTTCCAAATGAGAGCCCTGATCCTGCAGGGAGCTCTGTGCAAGCAGATCCAAGATCTACTGTAGTGACCTTCAGTGTCTTGAGTTTTTATTTCAGTTCAGAAATTCCCAGTAAAATGGAAAAAAGTCTTCCCCCTCTCCTTTTTTTTTTGTGTGTGCATGTGTGAAAGGAATATCAGAATTATGAAGCTTCATTGTTCCTGCGAGAAGCTGCTAAGTGAAAGCCCTTTGGCTTTTGATAAAGATGTGACTGCTGAATATTTCGCAGAGTAAGTTGTCTCCTAAGTATTATTAGGAATTTGAGTTCAGTGGGAGGAAGAAGAAGTAGTTTGATTAGAACCCCTGCCCTCTGACTGTTTGGATGTCAGCCCTGTTGTCATTGTCATCCTCCTGGTTTTCCTATGCTATCTGCCAGCTAGCAAAGCTGGAGAGGTCAAAGTGCAAGCAAGCCAAAAACCCAGGGCAGAATAAAAAAGGTATCTTTAGCCTTTTGTCATAAAATCCGTAAGAAACAAATGAGATGTGGGGGTTTTTTTACCTCCTCTTTAAAGTACTTTACAGAGGCATATGTGCAGAGGAACGATTGCTACAGATATTTGAGCAGAGACTGAGAATTAATTGCTAGAAAACTGCTCCTATATGTGGGGTCTGAGGAGGAGGAGTTCCTCACCGCAGCAATGCCAGAATTGTGCAGAATGTTGCAGAGAGGAGGAAGATACCAATTAGAGTAATAGAAAGAGCAGGGCTGGGAGCAGAGAGATAAACATCTGGAAGGCTCCCTGGGGCAATTGCATTTGAAGACTTAAAAATAGGAAGGATGAATTTAACTGGGATCCTGAAATGGAACTGAAACTGGTAGAATTGTTTGCGGGTGGAATCACATAATTGCACTTCTTCCTATTATCAGCAGTAGTTTACATTCAGAGGAGTTTAGGAAACTGGACTTTGAAAGAACATAGGAGCACTGACAATAGCGTATGGGAGGCAAAATGAGAGCATGAATTAACATTTCCACAGGGCTGAAGTCAAAGCCAAATGTGGCATCTGAGTACCTTTATTTGTTCTCAATATTTAGCAATTAATATTAATTATATTTAATACAGGCTGTTTTGTTATTTGAATATGAAACTTTCTTAAATATTCAGTTGGTGCTAACATCACCGCTCAAAGCAGGCTGTCATTATTTCAGCATGCCTTGCTTTCTAGGCAACCCCTCCTATGTCCACTGTAGTGGAAGTGAAGTGGCCTCTCACTCACAGTGCATTTTGGCTGAGCTTGTTTTTTACCAAGAATAAACTATTTAATTCTTTTGAGAAAATTGGGGGGAAAAAAAGGACTATTGGGCAGTTTTAGATACAGTGTATTTGAAATACTTCTGACACATGGTGCGGTCAGTAGTACTTGGGCACGGGGAAGAAAGAGAATCATCGGTTTAAATTTTCAGACATGTTATGCTTTGAAAAACCCTCAAATTGATCACCTTTAAAAACAGCCTCTAGTTAGAATTCACTTCTTGGACTGGGGTCCTTAGGGTAAGATAATTTTCAATAACTTGATTTGATCCTTAATGTCTGCAGTTGCTGCATTAAGGAGAAAGCAGAATTCCTATGGTCATCACTTACCCTTCCCACCAGGCGCATATATATATGTATCTTTAATATCCCCCATCATTTCTTCCTGACTATACCTGGCAAAGGAAGTCCTTGCAGAATCATCACTGCTTTGCCAATGTTGAAGGCTGTTGCCTGGAGTGATACGATGCGTGTAGCAACCTGCTTTGACACTTGATTTCCCTGGCTTTTCTGGAGGCTACTTCAGTGTTTTGGCAGACTGCTGTTGTTGGTACTCATTATACTTCTTGCCTCAATGCTCAAGGTGCCTTGATACTTTTAAAAAGTTTTTCTTTAGTAGCTTAACATGCAGTATCTTCTACAAAAGTGTTAATTTGGTACTTCTACATGCTCAATGGGATGGCTTTTTTGTATTTCCATCCATAGGCCCAATAAACTATCACCATCAAACTGGAGGATTGTGCCAAGGGTTAGCTCATGGCCTCATCTGAATGCTTCTGTCACGGCAGGGGAGAGGGATTCTTCTTTATTAATAGGATTTCATGCTTCTGAGTAGCTTCAAGGAAATCAGTCCCAGAGGTCCTCCACAGCAGATGCTGAAGGAGCAAAAGCCATCTTTCAACACAGACCAAGTCCCAAGAGGCTGGAATATTTAAAGGTCTTGTCAGGACCTTTCTAACAAAAGCAAATCTTTTACCTCTGGCCTCAGATCAGAACAAGCAGAAGATTTTGAGTGATGGGGTTTCAAATCTGGGAAGACCTACAGCTGCAAGTGAAGAAGAACTGGCACTTTTATTTGATGATTCTTTGGTGATTTGGTCTATCAGAACCCAAACCTTAAAGCACTGACCTTCTCCAATACACGTGGGAAGCAGTACATCCAAATAGTCAGGCTCCTTGATGTAAAATTGCCAAGAAGTTTTACCTAAACTGAATTACTCCAAGGCAGACTCGTAAGACTTTGTTAATATGGCAATGGGTATTTTTGAAACCTCCTACAAAAAGCTCTGTTCTAGGGTCTTTATGGGGTCTGCCATTGCTGACTTCCTTGGAACCACTCATTGTCTGGTTTCTTAAATACTTTCTCGGTGACATCAAGTGAGTTTCATGCATCAGTCACTTATTTATCTTCTCTTAGATTTTACATAGTAGAGTGCTGCAGAGAACTCATCTGGGAATCACTGCAAAGAGACAACTTGAGCTACTTTGCCATTTTCACCCTGCATTTTATAATGAACCCCGTTCTAAATTTTTGATAGAAACCAGTCGTAAAGTGCTACTTGAGCAAACTAATTCCACTGGAAGGTCTAACTTATTGTCTCACTTGGTATCAACACAACAGGCAACTCTGTTACCGATACCTTGTCTAACAGCTAAGTTACTCCAGTACATTTTGGTTTTATAAACTGTCTGGCCTGAAGTTTTAAATCATGTCAAATTGCATTTGATCTGAAGCAAAGCAACCTCCACTATTTGTGTCAGGGATATTTCCATCAAAGACAACTGCAAGTTAGCTATGGGGACTTTCTCCATGCGTTTATAAAACTACTATGATTTAGGTTTGGTCTACAGCAAGAAATCCTATTTTAGTCATCCTGTGCTGTGGAAATTGTTTCCCATATTGTAGGAATCAGGCTGTTCAACCCAATAGAAACTTTGTCTGTTGCAGGGTAACATTACTTAGCTCTGAATTTCCTTTGCTGTGATCTCACACGCATCTTTCAGAGTAAGCAATGCTATGCTGGAGATTGCTCTGAGTTGCCTTACCTTTTGTTTTAAATATGACTTCTCTGCTATATCCATCCCTTTCTCCTACCAGTTCCATCCTTACATGCCTTTTCTCATTGTCATAGCTTCTTTTTTGTCACCTCCCAACACTCCAGGGGTAAGAATCCAGACAGACCTCTGGAGAGGGCCAGCCACCCACTAGAACTGACTTTTCTGAAGAGCCCATTCACCTCTGTCCTGTTGCTGGAGAGTCTCTGATAAGATACTGATTTTGTAACTTCTGTATTGTTCTGTCAGACTTTCTTCCCATTCCCATCCTCTTTTATTTCCTGCCCTCCTTGGCTGATTTATTTCTCTGGTAAAACATTAACTCTTGCTCCAACTGGGAGCTGCATGGAGCAGCTGATCCAGTTGTGGAGGCCACCAGTTTGTGCTTGGAACTAGTATGAAGACATCACTGTATGGACCCAAACCTCTCAGGTTTATAAAGGCTTGCGTTTATCTCATTCTGAGTAGTCAAGATGCAGGACTGAGAACCTTCATTGGAATAAGAATCTGAATGTTCTCTTCAAACACAAAAATTATAGATCAGTAACTTTCTTTTTTTAGTCAGTTGATATTTCACAATCAATACTGTTTGGGATGTTGGTAGTGTAGTATAGGATCTCATTAGGCATTCACAGCATTAAAGCTTAATCAGAACTAGAGAACAAACCAACAACTAGGCAAAATCATGCATACATTAATGCAGAAATGGATTATTCTATGAAATATTGTGGATTTACACAGGTACAAATTAAAAAGAGACATTATTTCTTCTGGGAATTTGAGTAAAGGTAAGAGAGGAGAGAGAATATTTTCCAAAAATTTCAAGCTGACCATGTGAACAATGTCTTATTAGTGCTGCTTACTAAATCATGGACATATCTTTCAAGGAAAAAGGTGGAAGCCTGTCCCTTAAGGGGTTTAAAATAGTAGGAAGCAGTCCTGCATTAGCAGATAGGATGGACTGAAGTAGTGGTTACACAGACACTTAGGACTTGATGAAGCCAATAATTGCTTTAGCCAGCACAGCTACCACTGGAAGAGGAAGAGTCTGAAACCCTCAGGCTCAAGCACAGCTTTTCAGTGGGGATATTGCTATGCATATCTTTACACATGCACGTTTGCAGACCTGCAAATCTAATGCAATTGATTTCTTCCTCTCTATGGCCTATAATTTGAGAGCTGACAATTATTCATAGTAAAGGGAGTGTTGTTTAAACATGAGGGTAACTTGATGTTTGAATAGGTTGTTTTTTAAGGATAATTCCAACTTGTTACTGATCATCTCTCACTACAACAGCTAGGCACTAGTTTCAAGGAAGTAGGAAACTTTTTCTAGTCCAATGTCCTCATTTCCTGTATTCCCGAACAATAATTTATAGCAATGTCACACAGTCCCACAAATACTACGTTGCAAAAGTCAATATGCCTAAAGATGTCACTACTGTTAGTCACCTTTCCCGTCCTTTTGCCAAGTGTCACTGCCCTCAAAAGCAGGGACAATTTTTGTGAATTAGCCCTGGGGCTGCTGCAGTTCTGTATTAAGGCCAACCCAGACTGGAGTTGTTTTCCTTTGGTATATTGGGCTGATGACAGTAGCAATCTAGGACCTGATTCGTCAGAGGATCAGATGTCTCTGCCGTGGAGAGGAGTAAGGCTGAAGGCAGTGTAACCTCAGACTGTTGATTTTCATCTACAGTCCAAGTGTGCTGGAGCTTGGTTAAGCATCAGATAGTGGCAGTGATGGAGAGGTGCGGGGCCACGTGACAGGTACTGCAGGCTAGGTAGATTGTTGGTCTCATTTTACTGGCTGTGGACAGCTTGGCCATACTGATAAGCTATTTTTGAACCCTGCCAGGCAAAAGTTTGAGGACTGATTATCAAGAAATTCATGTGACATCCTAAAGCCTCTTCTGCCCCAATGGAGGAAACAGAAAAGTGAAGTAGTTATCTTATATACACAGCAGCAGGACAGCAGGGAAACGTGGAGGAGTCACAGTGGGAAGGACTCTAGTTGACTTTTAGGGGTTGCGAGAACAGCCACTGATTTTGGGAATGGGTGACTGAGTGGAGGGAGCTACAGCTGAATGTGGTGGTGGTAGGAGGCAGGAGTGGAAGCCTGGGCTTACCCACTGCCTGAAGGGAAGGGAATTTCCAAGGGCAGGTGGAAGCCCTGGCAAGGAGGGGTGAAATAGCACAGGTTGGGGCTCCTGAGAGCAGGGAAGTCCAGGAATGTACCCGGATCCTCTGGGAGGGTGCAGCTCCGAAGGGAGATACAGTCATTTGATGTGTACATCACTTTGCAGTATGACAGCCCATACCTAGCTGATGGGTTTTTGCCCAATAGTGTGGTCTGAAGCACTGCAAGGAAACTGCTGTTTCTCAGAGAGACATGTGCAAACACATGCTCCTTGTGCAATGCTTATGCTCCCACACTCACCCTCTCTTCTTTCTCTGCCACATACAACTCAGGTTTATTACTTTTCCTTCCTTGTTATTTTCGAAAAAAAAAAAAAAAAAATCACCGTTTTGGAAAAAAAAAAAGAAAAAAGAAAAAAGAAAGAAAAAATGCCATTTTATAATCGTCAGGGAGGCTGGAACTGTTTAAAGCTTAATTCTTCAGAGCACTTTGAAAATTCCTACCAGAAAACATGACATGAGGAAACCAGAGGGAGACGGAGCTGGTTCAGGAGTCATTTGTGGGGATATGAGACTTTAAGAAAGAGAAATAGCAATAACCTTCATGAAGGAGAAAGGTGTATTGGTCCTCATGTTGTTCTTCCTGTTCTTCTGGCTCCATCAGCTCCCTGCCGGTCCCTGCCCAGAGGAGCTTCCTCATTCTTTCCCTGGTATGTTTGAATCCACCTCTTTCCATTTCCAAAAGACAGAACGTGAAGTGGATCAATCCATGAAATAACAAAACTTGTGTTTCCTAATGCCCAGCAAATACTGCCAGAGCCTGTCTGACGATCCCCAGGATGGCCGTGGGAAGACCAACCTGCACCAGAGGGGAGCAGGAGACGCTGGGCTTAGCAGCAGTCCCCTCTTTCTTTTCTTGAGAGTAAGGGAATTAAGTCTTTTTACAAATCTTTATATAGAAAATCTTATTTTTGTTTGTTTTCCTAGATTGATGGTGTGTGATTCTTCCTGCTTTATTTCTGGAGAGATTATTTGGCCACATGATTAACTAACACAACCAATTACATGCATATTGTAGTAATTGGGAGTTTGTGTACAGAAAAATTACCACAGAAATTATATGAAATAGGCTCATCTCAGTCAAACAGAGGAAGACAGAGGAAGACCATCTATTAGAGCAGGAAGAGTATAGACCATGTCCTCCAATATAGATCTGTCATCTTGCTTTGCATTAGCAGATGCAGAGATTAATTTTCAAAAAATACACTTGGTGACATTTTTAAAAAATCTGTAGTTTGCTAGATGCTCATGTATGGCATTTCTTACATCAAACAATGACACAAATAAACTGCTTGTGGCCTGTATTTGTTGCTAAATGCTTTTACTATGCAAAAGACGCTTGAGTAGGGATGTTACAAATGGAAGGCATTTGTGTGATGTTTTGCAGCCAGCAACCTGGTGTTGCCACTGCTGCTTGGGACAATTCCTTAACTTTTACACTAGAAAAAAAAGTTTGTTTAGCTATTGCAGACATCCTGTAGGAACTGCTCCCAAGAGATAAGAGGCTTCAAATATCAATGGCTTCCCTGTTAGGAAATTTGAATCTTTCCTTGAAGGACTGTGTAGCCTTAATGGTTGAATTCGGGCAGCAGAAAAATAGGTTAAGTAAGTGAAAGAAGCACAAAAGGATAAAAGTAACCTGTAGGTAATCTCAGTTTGTCCCAGAGGAGTTTTGTAACAGAAGAGCAAATGGTTCTGCAATATATCTGGAATTCAAAATTCACAAATTCAGACTACCTACTCCCACTCCCAGAATAATTTGCTGTAAAGTTTATCACCATCTTAGCACATTGACAATGAGCTGGAAGAAATGCCAGCTAATTCAAGAACAGAGGGGACTGGGCAGTAAGGTAAAGTAAATGAAGAGTTCTGTGATTTGCATCCCACCCTAATAGAAAAGATCAGTGCCGAGATAACAATTCTAAGTCTAATTTTTCTTTATGGATTTAAAACCATTGTTGTAGACCAACGTGGACAATACATCTGTATAGCTACACTGTTACTGTCAGCAATGTTAAGAGAGAGAAGGAAAGGCAGTCGTTATGGTCACCAAAAGTATAAATATAAAATGAAGGTTAAAGGAAGATACCAAAAACTGACAAAGGGAACCAAAAAAATTACTTGAGCATATCCTCTGAATATCCTGGTCTTTCATGGAAAGTGCAGCCTGGAGCAACTCCCCAAAGAGGAGCACACATCAGTTCGTTCGCCAACAGCAGCTCGTCCTGCGGGGAGAACACAGGACAGCAGTGGGTGAAGGCAGTCAGCCCCCCAGGAGCTACAGGATAGTCCAATAACAAAATCACAAAGATAGCATAGTTAACACGCTATAGGCTTTGCAAGCTAAATTCTCAACTGCTGTAAAACTGAACAGTGTAATGCAGTCAGCTGAAGCCACTGGAGGGTTCGGGCTGTTGGGCACCGAAGAGTGAGCATCTTGCAAATCTCAGGTGACACTGCGTTCCTGGAGAACCACAATAGAGGGGAAAACAATGTGCCATAAACCACGGTGGTCGTGTCAAGCCAGCAGTGTCAGGTGACTTTCCACGTAGCCTTTACAACGGCCATAAACCAGGCCAGGATCGCCTGCCTGCGCTGTGTGCTCAGAAATACAGACATTAGCCACTCGTATTTTCATTATATTTTACATACTCGCAAATGATCTGTTCACTGAGAGCTTTAAAAGGGAAGTTTTGCTAGAGCTGATGGAGACCCAGCCGGTGGGGATATTATTTTGGTGATTTGAGGACTGGGGCTTCCCGTACCGGGAAGGGCTGTCTGCCGTCTCTGGCCAACCACGCATGCTCTGCATGGCTGGAGAAGGGCCATGGGAAGTCCATTAGGAAAAAGATTGCCGTTTAGCTTATAAAAGCAAAGAGAATCCCCAAGTTAGACACGTGGCATTACTTGCAATTTCCCAGGACAAAGCTCAGGTGTGCCAACCTGCTTTCAACAGCGGGGAAGTGCCCTCTGCATTGGTCCCTGGTGTGTCTGTGTCGGCGTCAGGCTGTGGCCTGCACATTTTTCATTTTCACAAAAGAAGCAAGGAGATTAGCCCCCAAATGAATAAATCCAGAGTGCTCCACATGTCAGTCTATTAGAGTGCTGCATGGGGGAGAAACCCACCACGTCTCCCCAAGTATAAAAGCTGGAAGAAGAGCACAACTGTACTATCAGACATCAGAGAATCTGCATGGGAGAACATGCTGAGTCTCATCATTTCTGCTGTTTGTAGAGCATTGTTTATAAGCAACATTTCTTCCTTTTGTGGAGTCTTTAGCCCTAATTGACTGTATTTTAGCAAGATTCTTGTCTGTCTTCCCTGATTCCTCAACGGGTTGCCATGCTGAGAGAGCAAAGGAAGCAGCCTGCTCCGTTCCCTTCCCTCCTTCTCCCCTGGGGATCTCTCCCTCCCCAAATTGCAGGCAGATTGAGACGTCTGGCATCCAGAGAAGTGGGAAAACAAACAACTCTCTCACAGGCCTAATTCCGCTTTTTGCCTCCTCTCTGAGACCAGCTTGGCCAAGCATGCTGGCTGCGAGTACCAGGCAATGAGCTGTCGCACTGCCGGGCTCGGCCCTGTCACCTCAGTGTGCCACCGTGGATTTTGTCCCTGCATGGGGTATGAAGAGAGATATGCTTTCATACGCTCATTCTGGCCCGTGCGAGGGAGGTCAGCCTTCTGAAAAACTGTCTACCTTAACTTTATTACATATCTTTTTTTTTTTTTTTTTTTTCCCCTGTTCTACAGGCTGCAACATAGTGAATTGAACATCTAGGAAAAAAAGGCTGCCGACGTTTTTTGCGGCTTTCAATGGTTGAGATCAGGCGAGCAATCAAAGGGCAAGGCAGAGGCATGCCTTTTCATTGCCTGCTATAAACAATCAAACTCAGACTTTGCACCATGTAGAAGGCTGCATTATAAACAAGCGTGGCTGCTATCGTATTACCATCCTGAGGCTGATTTATATAAACTGCCTTGTGAGCTCTGATTAGGCTCAAAAAAACACGTGCTGTATAGGCAGACCAGCTTGCTGGAATAAAATTTTTAATAACACTTCCAAGTATTCAGGTGCCTACTAGCGGGAAATTTCTGGTTCAGGGAAGTTGCATGCCGTTTCTTAAGTGTTTTAGGAGGAATGTAGTTAGGCAAATGAAGAATGACTGGTTTTTGTCTTTGAAGAGGTTGTATCTCTATTGTCTACACTCTGTATATTCAGCAGCAGTAACCGGTTTGGTGGATTACTGGAGGGACAAATAAATGTATTGTAATGGTAAAGTAGTGTGCAAGGAGCTGCATCGGGTCTTTTTAATTTATGCTATGGAAGGGATATTTACAGTTAGTGAAATCCAATGAGTTTTCAGGAATACTTTCCAAGGTCGTGATCAGGGCTACTTTAAATGAACCTGCACGGTTCATACTTAACTATAAAAAGACTTTCTATCAAAGCATACAATTAAAAAAGCACTATTTCTTCTGCTCAACATTTCAGAAATCACACAAGCCCTTGATTATAGACTTGTCTTCTGCTCCCATGACATAAACCCCTCCTCCTCCAAAGATTTTTGAGGCAAAGACTCCCTCCGTATTTATGTGAAGAGCCAGGCGTACCTATGGCTGAGAATATATTAACTCATGCCTGTTCAAATGACAGTGCAGTGAGGCTGGGGACACAAGAATTAAACATTGTAGTGGAGGCTTAGCTGCTTAGAAAAATGCTGCAAACCATTAGGAAACAGCTGCCCCAAAATGAACTCCAAAAGGTGCTATTCAGTGCCGCAGTTCAAGCCCTGCGTTACTAGAAAAGTAGTACAAATGTGCTAACGTTTATCAGTCAGAAGTCCCTGCTGTCCTGGATTCCCATGCAATTGAAAGCAGAGTCATCTGCAACAATGGGAGCTTTATTTATCCTGCACAACTGCTGCCAAAGCAGTCCTGGGACTTCCATGAGACCGCTATGAATATGTTTGAAGCGGGATGAATCTGGCAGAGCGCTGCGAAACTGCTGTATCACCAGCCTCAGGTCTGCCGGCTGGCTGCACTGACTGGCAATTTTTGTGCAGGGCTGCTAAGGAAATTTTAAAGCTTTTAGGAGACCGAAATGGCACTGTTCAACCTGCCTGCCCTGTTACTCATGATTGCTCTACCCTCTAGAGGCAGTGGAGAGGATATAATTGCTGCTGTTATGACAGCTGATGGAAATTTAGGGTAGGGACAGCGGTCTGTGCCCAGCCCTGCATCCCACATATACTCACAGCTCCCACTCGGATGGTGGGAATTTTGAGGAGTAATGAATAAAGAGATGAGTCAAGGGTAAAATGGGAATCATTTTGCATCATCTTCCCCATGGGTCTCTGGCCCCTGTTATGAGATCGTCTGTTCTTTTCTTTGTTCAAGGTTGAAGCAGGTGTGTACCCGAAGAACAAGAATTTAAGTCTTTCCTTTGTCAGGGACATTCAGCGCTTTCAGATGTGCTGCACGGTGCATGTCAGCTGCAGCAGGGGAGACATCTGTGGCCTTCCGAGTGTCCTACTGAACTGGTCATAATCCTGTTAGTCTCCCTAATGCGACCTACTTCTTCCCAGGACTGAGAGTCATCCTGCTTTCATAGGAGATGATAATGAAACTAAATCTGCTTTCCAGCGTGTAGGACTCCTGAAAGAAGAGTCATTTGCTGACAGGTCTGGACTTGATACTAGAGAGGCAGCAGGACCGGAAAGTTCCCACTGGAGAGCGGGCCTGGCAGACTAGAAGCTTTTTCAATGGACATTATTACCAAACTCGTAGGGCTTAGGGAGCAGTGAGAATTTGGGGGCATCAAATTGATAACACACCTGGAAAGCTCATTAATTGCATCCCTGAAGACGGAGCCATTACAGCAGAAGGACTTGAGCAGTCTACATCCTACGAGAGCTTGGCATCCTTATGAGACATGTAAAAATACTTCACTGCCTCACAGCCAGGAAAAGCTCTGGGTCTTTTTTGTAAGGAGACTTTTCAAATCTTCACTGAAAATAAAGTAACAGTGAGAATTTTAAGGAGAATAACCTTTCCTGTTTCGTGAATGCACCTTTTTGTTTATACATTCTTCCTGGCCCCTCACTACATGGACCCTCCAGGTGTGAGGGCTGAATCCTAACCTGACTTGGTCCGGATTGCTTTTGGTGAACACAACTTAAAGAAATAGGGAACAGCAAAACAGCGTGGAAGGTGTTCTCTGGGATGACGCTGACCTTATTTCCTAATGGGCTGAAAAGAGATAGGCAAAAAGCAAACATAGGATAAAAGGAAATTTTATATTAACTGCCTACTTGAATTCTTTCCAGAGTGAAGGTGAGAACCTTCTCAACAGCCAGCTTCCAGGCATCCGTGGTTCTGCTCTTGGGCAAACATAAACGATCCCTCATGGAACAGCCACTCAATTTCATGTTTTGAATTTGGTTAATTAATGATTCTGGGTGCATATTTCTTAACATATGACCCTTCATGTGAGACGAACACACTCAGAAACTCTGGTATGCCAAAGAAAATGTGGATACCAAGTACACACCAAACCTGAGAACCACAGTCTCAAATGCATTACCTTGTTCCTTAAGAAGGAGGCCTCTATTCTGCTTCCAATATTAAATTTGTACTTTTTTTTTAAGCTGCATATCAAAGTGAGGGGATGTTGGTGAATGTTTCCCAGCAGGAGTTGTTCTAGGCTGGTTCCAGAGGCCAGACAGGGCAGCAAGAGTGAGCATATATTGAGGGATTCTCACGTCAGACTTTGAAGATTTTAACTTGTCTTTGGAGATACAAGCTTGTCTTAGTGTCTTGTTGCAGCAAGTTTCCCAAGATAAGGTCTCCCATGTGGTCTCCATCATTAAGTGCACTGCACTCCAAATGTGGTGTTGATCAGGAGTAAGGTGGTGGATATAAAGGCAAACTTGGAGATGTACTGCCCAGGCAAAAGGAACTTGTCATAGATCCAGAATTAGAGTCTGGTGTAAAGCCCAGAGTATTGCAGTGGCAAGCCCCTAACATGCTAAATGTCGCAAACTTCTAAGCAATGCACGTAGATGTAGCCAAAGTTTCTGTGCAACGTTCAGTTGTTATTTCTGTCCTGAGATATACTGCAGGAAGGACATTATCACAGCTTGCAAGACCACCAGTGTGAGGTATGCAGTGCATGCGAGACCACGTAAGAGAAGGATTCTCCCTGGTTAGCAGATGTGTGAGAGAATCTGTGTCATCCTGATACTAAGAGCAATAAAGTCATAAGTCAATGGAGAGCAAAGCCTGTAGGTTGACAGTGGCTCAAAAAATATTTGGCAGTTCCCAAAATGTTAATTTCTCCCTCCCCTCGTCACCCCCGGTTTGCTTAATGTCATTTGCTTTTCATTTTGGTTTAAACCTCCGTTAGCTCTGGCATAGTGTCAAACTGTGAGGCCCTTCGAAAACGGCTTGCTTACCTCTTGCCTCAACTCCTCAATCTCAAAGCATAAGACATCTTTCAGGGGATAGAGCAAAGTGTACTGCCCTGCTTTATTAAGAGACTAAGGATCTACAGTGCCCTGGTGAAAAAGTAAGAGGCAAAGCTCAGTGGTGGAGGAGGGTTGAAGGGCTTGCAGGAGGCCATGGGAAGGCTCTATAGCAAGGAGACCAACTTTCATCTCCTCTCCGTTGTTTTAGCCATATCGCTTTCTAAATGTGTATTGCGGTCTCTGTCCCGAGAAGCTTACAGTTCATGTTACAGGCAGCTATGATACAATACTCAATATTAAGATGGTTGTTTGACAGTGATAACATGGCTTAGCATTGGAAGGCTCTCAGTGGAGAAATGGATATTTGGAGTACGGGGGTAGGAAAGATAAAAGGTCGCGAATCTTGATGCAGAAATGTTGCTATTAGTACATAAAAGGATATAATAAATTCTGTTAGTGTGAACATAGTATGAAAATAATGTAATTGTCATTGAGCAAAGTAACACAAGGACCTATCTGAAATCTCTCTTCGATCCTCCCAAATTCATAAGTATCAGACAAGTAGTTTTATTTCCCTGTCACAGCTCATTATGAAAGGACATGGCATGCTCTGCATCCTCTCTGTTTCTAAGATTGGTATTTAACTCATAATGTTCTGTATGTGAAAGTATCCTGTTCTTTGATCGACATTAGACCTCTCCCAATAAAGTTACAGTAATTTCACTGGGTATTATCTCCAGGGAAGGCAGGCATGGGAACAAAAGGTCAACTTAAGGTGCACTGACAGAGCTGGATGCTGAGCTGTGTCTGGGGAGTACTCCAGACAAGAGCAACACGCAGTTTCAGCGCTGTATTTCAGCTCTTTCTGCTCTGCATGGTGACTAATATTACATTGATCCGGTGGAACAACATTAAGTATTAGATTAAAATAGTCTTTCAAGTACAATTTGCTACCAATCAAGTCACAAGTGGGGTGAAAAGCTTGAAAGAAACATTGACTCATCAAGTTGAAGCTGTTTGGGTTTTGCTCAAAACTTTCTTTAAAAACAAATACTGCACCAAGAGTCCCCCGATCTTTAATAATATGCCCCAATTTAAGAAAGAATATAGCTCGGAGATTCAGGCTCCACTACGGCAGGATTTCTTCTGTGTGTATCATGGCTCCTCAGCAGCCAGCCGTGGACGCGGTCCTCCAGTGCCAGCCCTGGTGCTGAATCTCCCGTCCTGCTCTGAATAACTGACACCGCGCAATGCCTCAGATGATGCTGTCAGGGACCACAGTGTGAGATAAGCATGATGACTCACTCATTGATCTGTTAAAGAAGGATGTAAATATTATACAGCTTGTCTTGATTCTAAAAGAAAAGAAATGGAGAGTTTTTAGTGTTTCTGAACACAGCCACAGGCAGACTGCATTACATTCCTGTGAACTGGCAGTTTCTCTTTTTTTATGGCAGATATTTTTCATTCCTTTCACCAAGACAGGGGAGAGCCATCTTCCTGTCTGCCTCCCATTCTGCGTCCCGCAAAAATGTTTCACTGCAACTTTTCTGAGGGTGCCAAAACCTGATATATAGCACATAAACTATGGCACTATCAAAATACGAATCAGTCACAAAGCACCTCAATCCTGGTGAGGTGACACAGGTTAAAAACCAGACTGAGGAAGTCCCGATGGATTTTCTGCAGAACCTCAGCCTTCCAACCTCTTGACTGTTATGCATAAAACAAAGAACATTTTTATTTGTGGAACGTATCGACTTGCTTAAAACAATACAAGCAAATGAAAACACAGCCCTGCCTCCTTTTTTTAGTAAGTTTGCAAACCAGCATGGTCTAACCATTCACCCAAGAAAATTCAGAGGAATCTGACACACATTGCCTTGGCAGCGGGATGGAGGGCTGAATTAGATGGGAAAGCCAGCTCTTGACAGCAAAGAAGTTCCTTTCTCAAGTGGTATCAGACATATAGGTTCACATCCTCAGCTGTTAAAAGGGAGGTTTATACTGCACCAGGAACCATCTCTTTCTTTCTCAGGTTGACTCCAATAGGGAAGATGAAAAGAGAAAATGTTAAAGAGGAACGAAGATATGAAAAAGGTTAATATTTATAGCACTGACCTATGACCAATTTGGACAAACCAACTCCTGCCATCAAATGGCTTCATTATCTAGAGGGACCATGTGCCAAGGAAAGGCCACGGGCATCGGACGTTGAAGTCTTTGTAACCAGGAGGCACAGCATGCCACCTCAAAAACCCTGAGCACCCATAAACCATGGCCCTTAGCTGCCTTCTCCTTCAGACCACTAGGTGAGCGCTCTTCTGATCAAATGTAAGGCTCTATTCCTCATTTACATCAAATAACACTAATTGCATGTAGTCTATCAGGAAAAGTAGGGGTAGAAGTACGGGCAATAGTAGCGCAGTGAAGTCTCTGCAGGAGCCTGTGGGCAGTAAGTGTAAACCATGGACCTGGCATGCTGCCACCACCAACTGCCACAGCGTTGGGGTGAGACTGGCCTGCTGAACTTGCCTGAACAGCACTGCTAGTCACTGCTGCCGTTAATGGCAGACGTGCGGCTAAACTTCTTGTGCAACATCAAAGGCTCGCTTGCAGTCTCCTCTCCCAAAGCTCACTCATGGGTGACCCAGTGGATGGTAGTCTTCAGGCCAGGGATCCTTATCCTTATTCACCTCTTATTGAATAAAGAACTGATTGATTTCCATCTGGTGACTTAAGGAGTAGTTTACTATTCACAGATTGCCTCAGGCAGTATATTTTGTCTATTTATAGCCAGGCAAAGGAGAAATAAATACAGGTAGATGACAAGGGAAAGTGCCCTGAACCAAGCAGAAAGCTTTAGCGATAGCAGTTTTATCATATTTATTGCATAAGATGCTTTAATATTGGAGAAAATGGTAGAATTGAGAGAAATGAAAACAGTTTGTATCTTTATGGATGAACTGTAAACCATGACACCAGGGCAGTTCAATCCTGAAAAAGAAAACCCATCCCCCTGACTGGTTTCTATTACTCTCAGTAGTTAAAAACTGGTGATGGTGGGTAAATTTTACCTGTAGACAGAATAAAGCATGCCCCAGCTGCACTAAATAGCTTATTTTCCTGTCTGTGTGTGCACAGAATGCACTCTGTGTAATGAAGGATAATTATGTCAGTACTTAATTGGAGATAAAAAAGCAGCAAGTGAGATGCCAGTGATCAGTATGGCAATCCTTCTAAAGAGATAGACCTCTACTTGCCACATGGTTTGAGGCCAGGTCTGGGACTAGGGTCAAGAGACTACTTCTCTCCCTGGATTGTTTCATGACCCTGAGGAGAGTGTTTAACCTTTCTTTGTCCCATTTCCCATGTGGTGCAAATTAAAGATGGACCTATGAAAAATTCAGACAATATTTGAATCATTTAAAGGTTCTTTCCAAAATGCACTGTAGCAAAGTTTACAGAGCAGCCCAGAGGCTGAAAGACTTACAAAAAGAATTTAAAGGGATTATTTACGAATTAGTTAAGCATTGATTAATGGGCAATGTACAGAGGCAGCCAGGAGGCGTGTCTATTATTTTATACTGTAAAAGTGCAGAAACATCGTGAAAAAAAATCAAAATAATAAACAGAAAGGAACTATCAGAAGGCCATCCAGCAGCTCCACCAGCCATCCCAGAGCTTTCTGTTGCCCTGCATCAGCCTTCGACAAAACATTTTGGAGCTACACTCCTCAGAAGCTGGCAGTGGCTGCCAAGCTGAGTGCAGTGCAACCTGGAGTCTCGGTATCTGTAGGAAAGGGAACTCTTTTTCCATCTCATGATCCATCACTTTGAATTCCCTTTTTAACACATGATCAACAATGGGTTTGTAGTCACAAGTGTGAACAGGGGGATCTAACATAGACCATGGGCCATAATCAGCTTACTGTTTCTGACTCGCATTTTGTTCTTATTTTAAGAATATTCAGAAAGATGGGATACAACCTGTCTGCTCAGAACAGGACTCGGGAGACCTGAGACCTGCTCAGGAGAGGACTCCAGCTGAAAATAGCCTCAGCAGCTGCTTCAAAGGCAGATTTCTATCAATAAAACAGTCCAGGGCTAACCCATGCCAACCCTGTCCTTCCCCCTCCTTGGGCTGGTCTTAGAACAGATCCTCTTCTCCTGAGATGCAAAGCCAACATCTCACTCTCTCAGCAGCTGATGGATGAGGAAGTGGAGGGAATGGGCAACGGTGAAGGGATCACACAATGATTGGGACGAGTCTAAGCTGCGCTGTAAATTGTAGTGCTGAACACGAGATCTTATTTTAGAGGCACAGTGGAAGAAGGGATTCAGGTGGGGAGAGAGATATGGGAGGGGAAAGGGATTTTCAGAAGAGGATAAGGTGGGGGAAAGAGGGATTGCAGAAGGAGAAAGAAGGCAAGAAGGGTCAGATAGCGGGGTCAGAGTTGGAAGAGGCTCTCCCTAGGCATCAAGGACAATGGAGACCTGTTCAACCGTGCCTAGGAGGTGATGGGACCTCAGCAGTGAGACCTGAGCATGGCTGAGATGCTCCCTCTGTGACTGAGGCAAGTGTTAAACATTTGATCTGGGCAGCACCAGGAAAAATGGGTCTGGATCTGACCCCTCCATACTGTTGGAAATGTGCCCCCAAGTGCCAGGTGAGGATCATTAGTCTTAGAGCCCCAGATGAAGGGCCCTTTTTAAAAGTGCAAGTGGTCTCACGGTTAGTGACATCAAGAGGAGGGGACAGAGGAAGAAGGTCACCGTGCCATGATGTGAGCAGAATTGCACTGACTTGCGAGGGAGTGTGCTCAGCTGCACAGCTGAACGCAGAGAAAAGAGGGGCATTGTTAAAAGCCATTCTTTTGTGGGACATTCCTTTGTGTTTACTTCTCCACAACACTTTTAAAGGCCATTCATATAATGCTGGAACAAGAATGGGAAATGCCTTGTCTCAGACTTCCTGTTGTCAAAGCAAAAAATAATCCAATATCCTCCCGTGTGGGTGCTGGCGTGGGCCCAAAATGCACTTTATTACAGCACGGGGGCCTTTGGACAGCTTGCATCGGAGCGGGGCGTGGGGCTGGCATGGCAGGGCCAGGAGCGCTCCCTCTGCCGATGGGCACTGTGCCTGCTCTTCAGGGTCATATTTTATTTTTAATTCAGATAGTCAGAGGCATGGAGAGAGGAAGAGGCGAGTGCTGCCCTGGGTTGGAGTCCAAAGAGCATTGTTTTCTCATTATGAGCATTGTGTTGCCATCACGGATAATTATGATCTTACATCTCATTGTGGTTTTTTTTAAAAACCGCACAGAGGCACTGAAGCCAGACACTCCTTGGTGACAACCCAGGAGATGTCTGTTGTTCTTCCTGACTGTGTATTTTATCTTATGGGGATTTTCTACGGTATTGCTGTGGAAATGCCAGATATTAAAACCTCATTATACTTCTGTTTGCAAAACAGATCTTAATTGCTCACCATCCTAGACAATTACCCTGGCAGGCAAATTCTGGAAAAATTAACAGCCAAGAAGGATGAAAAATCTTATCTTTTGCTTTGTTGAAGCAGCAAAATCTGCATGCAAATTCACTTAGTCAGCCAAAATACCCTGCTAACACAGCCCTATTCCCAAGGAGGCACTTTTCCATTTTCTAAAGTCAAGCTACTTGTGTCTCCTAAACCTTGTTCTAACTATAGCTGTGTTATAAAGTTAAACGCTTTTCTGCAACCTGTACCAGCATATAGAGCTTCGGTATGAATTAGGGAGATGCACTCCATCCTCACCCTCAGTTGCCTTTGGTGTATAAATCACACGTGAGATGTGCAAAGCCCTGTTGGTCCTGCTTGTGTGAACACAGGACTGAGGTGATCACCACTCAAGATTCAGTGCAAAAAAGTCTTGACATTAAGAATTAACAAGGCAACATGGTTGATTTCTGATATCTTCTAGTCCTACAGAAAAAAAACCCATCTCATGCAGTTTGGCTGGAGCTACTAAAAGATTCTTACTTCCCGAACTGAGAGCATTAATGTAGTAGGACTACTGTGGATTTGCTGAAAAAAGGTACTGACATCTAATATCATTATCTCAGTTTCATGGGGAACCCGATCCTGGTATTTCTGTCCTTGTGTAAGTCTGAATTCCTTGGGTTCTCCGTTACCCCTTGGGGTCTCTGTTACATCAATCACAGGTCTCCTAATTGTCAATTGTGATTAAAAAGGACTTCAGGGC
>VYXH01006127.1:0-14071 GCA_013397275.1 Burhinus bistriatus | reverse complement strand
GTGGGGCCCCCCGCGGGGCAGCACGGCGCTGCCCGCCGGCCGCTGCTGAGCTGAGCTGAGCTGATGCCTTCCCTTCCCCCCCCCCTCCTTTTCTTTCCACCGCTCCGAACGGCGGTTGCGGACCAACGGTTGCGGACCAACCGCCGCCCGGCGCGGGGGCGGCCCTGAGGCAGGCACACCGACGGGGGCTGGCGAGGCAGCCCGTTTTTCGGGCGGCTGCGACACGGCCCAAAACGTTGTGCTTCTACCTTTATAAAGGGCCAGCGTTTGGTATCCCTGGGCTCCGGTGGAAATTCGACTTTCTGGGGTGCTCGGCTCTGAGACCAAACTTGGCCCCTGCCCTGCCTGTCATCCTCTGGGAAAACCAAGTGTTGCCCGGCTCCTGGGCCCCTCCGACTGCAGAGGAAAGGGCTAGTGCGTGGTTTTGGCGTTAGAAACGTTGAGAAATGTGCAGCTGGTTGGTCATAGGAGAGCAGTCACGGCACCAGCCACCTGGAGCTGCCTCTGCACAATAACTTCCGAATTTAATACATGTAGAGAAGCAACAGGGAGCATTTTTTTATGCCCTCCATAACATAGAGGAGCCTGATTTGCAACTTTTTATGATCCATTTTCAATAGCTAACCACTGTTCAATACACAGTTGCAAAACCCCCTTAAAAACAGAATTACACATGCTGAGTCCCTCTACATCTGTTGCCACAGGGATCAATACAGGGTTACCAGACATCATATGAGATGACTTTCACAGGAGCTTTGAGCCTTAAAGTCTATTTAATTATGAAGTCAGTAGGTTGTAAGAACTTGGACTTCTTTGGAAGATGCATGAGCAAAGCCTTGTCAGTGACTGGAAACTGAAGCACAGGGGGATCATGGCTGGCTTCCCTTCCTCAGACACATTGCAGGATGAGGTAGTGCTTTCTTCTTTATCTGAAAGTTGCACGCATCTGGTTAACACCCTGCTTCCAGCAGAGTTCTTTTACACCTCTTTGCCCCAGTGTCCCAGATAATTCAATATGACCAAGCATGAGGCCCAGGCTTTACACAGCCGGCAGGGCATTTGAGTGCTTGCAGTTTTGAATGTCCAGGTTTAGAGGCCTTGAATCTGGTTTCCAGGAAGCCTTGAGGCTTCAGAACGCCAGGTGATGTTCCGGGAGAGCCTTGCCACTGTGGGTATTTCCCACAGAAATACTCAGGTGAAACAGAACCCTTTATAATTACTCTCATCTGCATAACAGAGGCCTGAACTTGGTGGTTGCTCCACTGGATTCAACAATATAACAGAACTACTAAAAGTTATCCTTTCAACAGATAGCCACATCTCCCACCATTTACTGTTCAGTAATAAATTAACATTTTGTTCAGGAGCAGCAAGTACTGATGAGAATGGGTCCTGTGAAAGTGGCATGCCTGTAGCAGAGGATTGAGAATGGAGAAAAAACAAATGCCTTCTGTCTGTGCCTGGCACCGTGTCTTCTCTTTGCCCTCATGGCAGGCATGTGATGCTGAGAAGAAAGAAATAAGCCACTGCGCTGCGCTTCGAATGCAAAAGGTCAGCACTGTCCTGGGGAGTAGGAGATGGAGGCTAGCAGTGATACTTGTAAGACCCACAAAATCCATGCCTGATGCTGTTTCTTATTTCCAGTATTTTAATTTTAGTTTCCACTCACAGAACTCGCTGTGCTGTTTTTCTGTAGATTACAATATCTGCTAATATGCAACATTTCCCTGTGTACATGTACCAACAGACTAGTCGGGTCTCAGATCAGCTCTGGTCATCTTGAAAATCTAAAAAATCCCCCAGTTTCTTACGTCAGGATATATTTTCTGTAATTAAAATTAAGTTTTCTTGCTGAACCACCTCTGTCTTTTTTCAGTATCCTTTCTGATGTATGGACACCAGAAAGGACGTGATCAATAATCACATTAATATCATAGCCAGAAATGAAGATCGCCTTGTTATGTGTCTTTGCTATTCCTCTTTATACCTGCAGTGATCCCATGTTATCTGTTTGTGATATGGAAGAAAGAGCTGTTCAGCCAGGCTGTATGCAGTTTTAGTATTTATCCTGTAAGTGCAAATGAGCTACCACTGATTTCAGAAATTAGCATATGTAAATTATTACAGCTACTTTCCTTCAGAGCTGTTCTTTTCTCTACTTCATTGTTTTATATTTATACTTAAAAGCAGGTGGAACAATGCACTCAGAAGAGAATTTTTCAGCCACTGTAGCTGAAAAGACCAATGCCAGTGTAGCTTCATAGGTCTTCTGACAATTTCCTGAACTTGGTGTTTTTGAGAGGAGGCAGAAGTGATCATAATAATGCAAATAGTTATTACCATGTTTCAAGAAGAAGTATCTATCTGACTTCAACCTATGATTATCTAAGACTTATTGTTGTCCTTATGATTTTTATCGTGTTAATGTAATTGTAAATAATAGAAATGAGTTCACGAATAGGATCTGGTGGCAAAGGACATGAAAGAGGCAGAGGTACTCATTGGCGCCTTCACCTTGGTCTTCACTGGTAAAATTTGCCTCAGGAATCCCAGGCCTCTGAGACCCATGGGAAAGTCAGGCGCAGTGAAGACTTACCCTCAGAATAGCAAGATCAGGTTGGGGTGGTGGGAGGGGGGAAGGCTTCCTGAGGACTAGAAAAAGCAAATGTCAGTTCTGTCTTTGAGGAAAGCAAGAGGAGGAGGGAGGATCTGGGGAACTACAGGTCAGTCAGCCTCACTTTGATGCCTGGGAAGGTAATGGAGGAAATAATCCTGAAAACCATTTCCAAACACATGAAGGACAAGAAGGTGACTGGAAGTAGTTGACATGAATTTACAAAGACAAAATCATGCTCAGCTAACCTGATTACCTTGTACAATGAAATTACTAGTCTGGTGAATGAGGGGAGAGCAATGGATGTTGTTTATTTTGACTTTGGCAAGGCTTTTGACAGACTCCCATAACATCTTTATAGACAAACTGATGAAGTGTGGACTAGCTAAAAGGTCAACGAAATGGACTGAAAACTGACTGACCTTTGGGCCTTAAAGGGTTATGATCAGTGACACAACGTTCAGCTGGAGGTCAGCCATTTGTGGTGTACCAGCTTAATTGTATATGGCATTAAAAACCTCTTTTTATCCATGCTCAGTTTTCTTCTAATATAAATAACACTTTCCTCACTAACTCCTTAGTACTGAAAAAGGCATTCAGTGATAATCTTGACGTATGAGCACTTCTGAACATCAGAAACACCTCTAGGGTGAATGCTTAATGAGGTTGTCATTATTTATCAACAGAAACTGTGGTCACAGCAGATGCACAGCTGACACAACTGAAGGCACACACTGACTTCTTTGCTGTGGTTCCTAGGAAAATACTATAGCCTCATATAGCTCCATACAGACAGCCTGTAATATAATTAGCATGCATGTTTAAGGAGTGTGGTGAGCAATAGTGAAAGCATTGCTCAGCTGGCAAGTGCTCCCGCAAACTGTGTGTCACAACTTCCCAGCAAAATCCCATATCTGGAAAGAACAACATGCTGCAGGACATGTGTGATGAAGATCTTTCGCTGTTAAGGAGAAGCAATACGTTTGAGGAAAGAGCCCTATTTTTCTTGTGAGGAATGTAAATCACCTTTATTATTCTGTTTGAATTTGGGCCTTGTCTACACTGAATAGCATTTCCCAGTGAATGGATCAAGAGACCTAACTCGGCAAACCCTGCAAATGCAAGCAGAAGATTTCTTTTGGTTGTGGAGATAAGGGGGTTTCTATGAACTATCACTAGAGTTACAAGCATCTACACTAAGGCTTTTGCTGGCGTTGATAGCCACCAGAAATGGGAGGAGTGGCACTGACACCCCTGACTTACACAGCTGTGCCAAGCAGACTTCAGCTACATGCATGAATATCACTTCTTACAAAGTCAAGAGACTTGTATGCCAGAAGTATTTTCATTAAATTCAAAGGTCTTAGAGTAGACCACTAAATCGTAAGCTGAGTCCCAGGCCCACAGTGAATTCAGTAGAACAACCTCTCATTCAAGGTACAGTTTACTTTGGAGTAAGTGACAGTAATCCATTCCCATTTGATTTCAGTAGGTTTCAAATGCTAATTATGAGTAATCACAGCAATTAATAATTACTAAGACTCTGACCTTCCTTGGCTTATGAAATATGTTTGGAGTCTGTCTGTGCTGATAAATAAAATGGACCAAGCCCAATCTCTGTCCCTGCAAGGCAAGGGACAGAGTGTTGCTCACACGTAGCATCCGTTTAGATGCCATATGGGAGCTCCAAGGGGTTGCACTCATACTGCATATTGGAAACAGTTTCATGCTGTTCCCTGAACTGTACTCAGACTGCCTGATGGAGTGCTAGCTGGCCAGGTTGTCCAAAGGAATGTGATACTAATTAAAGAGTATGGACCATTGCATGGTAGAGCTTATGGCCATGCAGTAGTCTAGTTTGGTTTACAATAGGTCCTTACTGTTATGGAAAAAGTCTGTAGATTTTATTTAAATGGGACAAAACCTGTTGTATACTATCCATTGTGAACTGATACTTCTGTAAATTACATCCAAGTCCCACATACTGTAAAAGAAAGTGAGATTCTTTCCATGGAAATTTAAAACCATCTCACAGGATGCAACAGGCATTCTGTTGCTGCTACAGAGCTTTGTGTACGGAACCAGCCTCTCCTCAGTGGTGCCCACTGGCAGGATGAGAGGCAATGGGTGCAAACTGAAACACATGAAATTCCATCTGAACATAAGAAAACACTTTTTTTCCTGTGTGTCGTGGTTTAACCCCAGCCGGCACCTAAGGACCACACAGCCACTTGCCCCCCAGTGGGATGGGGGAAGCGAATCAGAAGGGTAAAAGTGAGAAAACTCATGGGTTGAGATAAAAACAGTTTAATAATTGAAATAAAATAAAATAATAATGAAAATAATAATAATAATTTGTAATGAAAAGGAAAATAACAAAGAGAGAGAAATAAAACCCAAGAAAGACAAGTGATGCAAATGAAAACAATTGCGTACCACCAAAGAACTGATGCCCAGCCAGTCCTCAAGCAGTGGCCCCCCGATCAACCTTCCCCCTAGTTTATATGCTGAGCATGACATCATACAGTCTGGAATATCCCTTTGGTCAGTTGAGATCAGCTGTCCCAGCAGTGTCTCTTCCCAACTTTTTTTGTGCTCCCAGCCTACTCACTGGTGGGGCAGTGTGAGAAACAGAAAAGGCCTTCACTGTGTGTAAGCACTGCTCAGCAATAACTGAAACATCCCTGTATTATCGACACTGTTTCCAGCACAAGTGCAAAACATAGCCCTGTATTAGCTACTGTGAAGAAAATTAACTCTACCCCAGCCAAACCCAGCACACTGGGAGGGTGGTGGAACACTGGCATAGCTTGCCCAGAGAGATTGTGGAGTCTCTGACCTTGGAGACATTCAAAACCCAACTGGACACGGTCCTGGGCAACCTGCCTTGGCTGACCCTGCTTGAGCAGGGGTTGGACTACATGATCTTGAAAGGCCCCTTCCAACCTCCCACTCTGTGATTCAGTGGTTCTATACATTACTTTGTCATTACAGAGTATCTTCCCTTGCAAGATCTCAAGGGGCTGTGAAAATTCCAGGAATTAAATACCTTATTTGATGGTTATAAGCATTGTTAAAGCTTGTTTATGTAAGAGAAAGACATGAAAAGACAAATTCAGGGATGAAGCAAAATCCTATCCAAGTTACACATCAGAACTCTGATTATTATCTCACACTGGCTTTATAGCAGTAAAACTCTACTGACTTCAGTGGAGTTGTCCCTACTTAATACCACTACAGGGAGAAGTAGGCTGTGGAGTAAACTCATCAGAGTCAAGTGGCAGAGTGCCATAGCCTACATTGATTTGGCATTTATAGCAAGTTGATTTCAGACAGCAAATACAGTGGACTTACTGCCATTAGCATTATTAGGATTTGTTACCACCAAAACATGGTGAAATTTGGCCTTGAGTTGTAAGCCCTCATGGCCGAAGTCATACAGAGGGTCATTTTTAGGGCTGGTACTGAAACCAAAAAGGAGTTCTTCTTATCTCAGGGTGTTCAGCCTGGCAGAGCTTCATGTCATGTTCTATGTTCAAGCTCCTCCTCCGCTCTCATGAGGTTTTGTCTGTGTGTTGTACACACATTGCCTGCAGGCCCACAACGTCACTTTTTCATCATCCTCTTCCTAGGCACATCCAATGTGGTTATCCACAACACCACAACGCTCAGTAGGAAAGGGGCTCTCTGACAACAGACCGTTATCCATTCTTCTTCCTTATATCTCTGAAAAGTTCCTTGGTGTGGCATTCATGGCTCCTTGGATTTCTTTTGGGAGGGGTGGGCATTTCTAGGGCCTCTCCTGTGTTTTCCTCCTTCCAAAAATTGCTTTGGCTCTGGCACCTCATGCATGCCCATGTTTTTGCATCTGTTGTCCTCTAAATAAAATCATTAGGCAGCCTGCCTACTTGGCCTCCCCATCTCAGATTGAGGGGATGGAGGTCTTTTGTCTTGACTGGACATAAGCTGATTTACTAGGATTTTCCAAAAGACACTGGACCAAATAGCAATGCAAGAGAGGTAGCAAAACTGACTTAGTAAATAGGGCATTATATTTCCAAAGAAATAAATAAAAGCAATAGTGCACAATTGCAGAAGGCTTTGGACTGAGAAGAACTCAGCAAGAATGAACTTCTGGTGTTGCCTGCGTACCAGCTGATGATTTTTTGTCAGCAAGTCACCAACTGTCATGACAGTGCATGAGAATTTCATTATGTTTCCACTGGGTCTGGCCATACCTCCTCCCCTCCAGTGTTTGCATTCAAACGTGGATGCAAGCTTGCACCTGAACTTCATCCATCATTTCTAGCCTAGAAACTCCAAGAATCCATTGTCAATTCAACCTGATCATGTAAAGAGAGGATAATACGGGATTCCAAAAGCAATTTTGCACAAGCGTTTTTCTTGCCAGCAGTTGATTTTACACTATGCAATAGAAAAGTCACAGCACTGCTGGGGCAGCACAAACACTATTATTGCTGCTTGCATCTTAATTTTTTAATTTTTATTTTTGATGTACCTGTATCTACATGCTACTTCCTTCATGTTAACCTATGTCTTGTGGAATTAGCGAGTTGTAGGTTTATCCCTGAATTTATGTTACTCAGGATCAAGGTGGTTAACACAGAAAAGAAAAAAAAAAAAGAGTTCTCTTGCACTTACCACCATTGATTTGGTCCGTCCCTCCAGCGTAAGACAGACTAAGATCCTGAAAGTCCAGGAAGGACATTGCCTCTTCTAATCCTAGTAATTTTTTTTTTTTGGTGCCCAAAGCCCGTTTGAATAAGCACACTGCCATTGCTATGTGACCAAAATGAAAAGCACATAATTAACTTTAAAAACCCATTATATAACCAAATAGCGTTTTCTTTATTTTCTGGGCTTTCCTTGACATTTTTGTGTTGGGTGAAAATCTTGCTACAAATTTTAAACTGGAAAAATGTTTTAAACTACAAACATCTGGTAATGATTAGCTTTCAAACTCAATTTAATCTTTATTTAAAAAAAAACTTAATAACTTTGCTGCCCTACTGCACCATCTACAGGCAAAAACTCCCCATGTTGTTGATATTACAAAATGTTAGAACTGTATCAAGCACTTTCTTTAATCATTGCAATTAATAAATAAAAGTGGAATTTTCCCATTTTAATCTCAGCAAGTATGAGGCTTTTATGCCTTTAGTGTTTAAAATTACATTTCCCACAGCTTTAAATACCCTGTATGCTCTGGCCAGGGAGTTTTGCTTCTGTAGAACTTGTGATAATTTGCATCTTATCATGAGGAAATAGAAAACAAGATTGGCTTGGACCTTTATGGCATTTTAACAGTTTTAATGGGATGTAGATAAAAGCTGCTGCATTTATCAGCTGTCACACACTTTTTCATAAAGATACCTACATAGAGATTCTGACTAACAGCAACTCAGTTGTCACCACTATGCCTTTTTTTAGCCATAATTCCTCACTGCCTCAAGTTAAAGTTATTCTTAAAATTACCTAGAAAATGCTGCTTCTCTCCCACAGCAAATAAACCCTTGCTAAATATTCTCGTATAACATTATGATGAAATAGGAAGGGAAAATTCAATGCCTGAACTTGTAAAATGCGCACTAGTTTTGCAAGGCTGTTTAAAAAGTGAAGATTATTAGCATGTGAGGCCACAGTAGCTGCACATCTGTAGCTATTGGTTATATCTAACATGCAGTTTGGGTGTCCATGATATTTCAGAAATCAAATAGGACAAATATGACGTGAAACTGTTGGATCAAATCTCATCAATTGCCCTCCTCCTTTTTAGGAGGAAAGCTGATCCTCTTTAGCTGTTTTCTCCTTCCTGTGAACACACATGTTTAAAAAAACATATCCAGGAGTAAATTAAAATGAAATACAGTCCTTAGAAGTAGTGGATAGATATATGTATTCTGTCAAGAAAGTTCAAAGGAATTTAAGTAATTTTATTCTGGTAGGAGAACACGGGGCTAAATTCAAGATCAGTTCTTAGATTTTAGTCTTGTATGTAGCACCTTTACTGGGAAACTGTGTGGAGCAAGAACGTTATTTGTTGCAGTGTGTATGCAGTACCTAGAGTCACGAAGGCATGGATCCTGATTTTTGCACAGTATAATGAAGACTTCCAAAAATACTGCGTATTTTTGGTCTGTTATTCCACATCCTTGCCTAGCAAAGTATTATTTTGCATTTTGATTTGTGCCTACCTGTCTCTCCTTTTTTCCCGAGCTGCTGTGCAGCAGTGCTGGTGTCTGATGTTAAAAGAGTTGGCATGCTTCACCCCTGTTGTCCATATTTCAGCGAAAGCAGAAGTCACTTCCATACGTGGTTTGCAGAGTGCTTTGGGATCCTTCAGGATGAAAGGTGTGATATAAATATAAGATACCATTCATTCCCTTTTTTCCGCAGCACACACAGTGCTAATAGGTTTTGCTTTCATCTTGAGCTCCCCTGACTAAATTGTCAAGCGTCTCAGTAATACCATGAACATTTGCTTCAGGCAGAGTCATAATCACTGTTCTGTTAGCTCCATCCTTACAAAAGGATGGCTATTCTCCAGGCACACAATTGACTTTCCTACTACCAAATGCCTCTTTATTCTTATCATCCTCAATAGCTTTTCTGACAATCTCCCTTGAGTTTCCTTGCTTCGGTCTAATCCTCTGGATCTCATTCAGGTTCCACTTTCCATTTGCCATGTCAGTTCACCTGCAGTACATTGTAAAGTCGGTGCAGATCCTGTATCCTGAGCAAAAAGCACCAGCATAGGGGTATTTCTTTGCACTTCTGAGTCCTGTGTCTGTCTTTCTTCCTTCCACTCTGTTTAGATGGCAAAGGCTCTTCCTCTTTAGGCAGAGTGCTGTGAGGAAAGCAATAATCAGCTTCTCCAGGCTACCTAAGCAGCACCTCATTCTCTTCTCAGAAAGAAAGAAGCAAAACACAATTGCTTTTCTGAGCCCTTCTGTCCAACTCTGTGGGAAAGGGAATAATTAGCCTCATTAAGCTACTGGGCCAGCAGTGCCTTGCCTTCCCTGCAATCCCCTTACTTGACCCCACTGTATTAGAGCTGCAGCCAGTCCCACAGTGAATACAGCTGAGCAGGCAAGCTGCTCCCAGCTGTGGCCACATCGCTGCTCCCTGCTCTTTCTCATGTGCTGCCATGGCACCCACCCAAGGCCTCACAATTGGCCCTTAGAGAGGTCACACGGTAAATGCAGAACATGGCAAGGCATTTCCTCATACTCCGTCTTTTTCATTCCTCATTATTTTAGCTCAATTATTTTTGCTCCCATGTTTTTGGACCCTCTTGCATTCAACTGCAGGCTACATCTTTTCACCCTGACACACTGCTGTCAGGTGGTAATATATTGCTCACCCAAACAAGAGCTTGTCAAGAAAATCAATGAGCTACAGTGTCCCTTTGGGGCCAGGCAAACAAGTCTTGTGGAATTTGTTAAATGAGATGTGTGGGGCTACGCTGTCCTGTGGGGAAAAAGATAGGAATAAATAAATGGCTATAAAAATCTGATTTCCTGTTCTTTGAAATTGATCCACTTGAATCACTGTGTCTAATGCCCGCCTTGGCAAAATGACATCTTTCTTTACTAGGATTACTTTCCTAGTCTACATTTGGGCTATGGTGTAGCAGACTGGTATATTCCATGGCATAAAATCTAGCTTCCCTCACTTACATAAGTGCAAACTGGGACTACATCTTTAGGAGCCAATGTCTCCTATACTATGATGATAGTGACATTGTGTAAAACTCATGTGCGTATGATCAAAAGGAGTCCTTGTTTTTCTTTTCCCACAACTCAGAACAGAGCTCAGAAATGCAGAACCATTGTGATACTTAAAAACCATTTGATATTTAATCAGAACAGAAATGTGGCATGTGAAGAACGTGGGCATACATCTGAGCTGAGCTTTGGGAGACATTAATAATGAATTATGCTGATAAAGAACAGCTGTATTCTTACATCAGAAACCATGGGGACAAATAATTAATTTGCCTTCATTAATTTCCCAATTCTTTCCTGGCAGAAAGTCCAGAAATACTTAGACTACAGATCTAATTGCCATGACAAGAGTGTATGCATTAAGAGATTGTATCAGTTATTGGGCCATCAGACTTTATTATGAAAGCTGATTTCTGCTTCTGCAATTTCAAGAGCTCCCTTCCCTCTGCCTGCCCTGTCACTTTTTTTAGTTGGCTACTAACAGGAGGTCTGGAGAAAAGAATGTGATAAAATGTTGATGATAACTTTCATGGAATCATAACGTCATAGAATGGTTTGGGTTGGAAGGGACCTTAAAAATCATCTAGTTCCAACCTCCCTGCCATGGCCAAGGACACCTTCCATTAGACCAGGTTACCCAAAGCCCCATCCCACCTGGCCTTGAACACCTCCAGGGATGGGGCATCCACAGCTTCTCTGGGCAACCTGTTCCAGTGTCCCACCATCCTCACAGTAAAGAATTTCTTCCTAATATCTAATCTAAATCTACCCTCTTTCAGTTTAAAACTGTTACTCCTCATCTTATCACTACTTTCCCTTAACTTTCTTATTTAATAGAGAGGAGTCTGAGTCTGTTTCTGAACCCCATTGAGCAGGGCTGCACACAGCGGTGAATTGGAACAGGGGAACAGGGTACAATGTTAATTCCTTCTTGAACAACAGGATCACCTCTTCCAAGCTTAGGAACTCCAAGGTCCAAGCTCAGGAGCGATGCATCCCAACAAAGTGTGTCCTGGTTTGAGGTAGAAGAGAGCCAATAAAGTCATGATTTTGGGAAAGTAACAATCACTTCTGAAATCGCCAAGCTCTGGTTGTGTCAATTTGGCATAAGCATAAAAGGGCAAAGTAAACTTTTGCAAGGTAAAATTGAAAGTGTAATCAGTAATTAGGTGATGCCAGAGCAGTGCAGGTAAACTTGTTATCCAGCTTATCGCAGTATAGATCTGCATCAAACACCATAGCAGAATAGCACCAGGGGAGACTCAAGGTCAGCCCCTACGATTTTGGAGTTGCGGATACAAAGGCTCCAAGGCCAACTATACTTGGCAGCATATGAAGGAGTTCGAGCTGCTTTGGAAGTGGTTGGTACTGAAGCACAGCTCCTCCTGGCCCCCCAGTTACCAGTACTGGGCTGGATGTTCAAGGGTAAAGTTCCTTCTACTCATCATGCCACTGATGCTACCCGGAGTAAATGGATTGCATTAATCACACAGTGGGCTTGAATAGGAAACCCCAATTGTCCAGGAAGCGATAGAAGTGATCACAAACTGGCCAGAAGGCAAAGCCTTCGGAATGCCACTAGAAGAGGTGGTGACACGTACTGAAGAAGCTCCACCGTATAATGAACTCCCAGATAATGAGAAGTTGTATGCTCTGTTCACTGATGGTTCTTGTCGTATTGTAGGAAAGCATCAAAGGTGGAAAGCTGCAGTGTGGTGTCCTATACGATGAGTCACACAAGCGGCTGAAGGAGAAGGTGAATCGAGTCAATTTGCAGAGGTGAAAGCCATCCAGCTGGCTTTAGATATGGTTGAATGAAAAAAGTGGCCAGTACTCTATCTCTATACTGACTCATGGATGGTGGCAGATGCTCTGTGTGTTTGGTTAAAGTAGTGGAAGAGAAGTGGCAGCGCAGAGGTAAACCCATCTGGGTTGATGAATTGTGGCAAGGTATTGCTGACCAGCTAGGGAAACTGTCATAAAGGTATTTATCATATAGGTTCCCATGTACCCAGGAGTTGGGCCACTGAAGAACACCAAAGCAATCAACAAGTGGATCAGGCTGCTAAAATTTTCCAAATATATTTGGACTGGGAACATAAGGGTGAACTATTTTTAGCTCAGTGGGCCCATGATAGTTCAGGTCATCAAGGAAGGGATGCAACATATAGATGGGCTCGTGACCGACGGGTGGATTTAACTATGGATGCTATTGCGCAGGTTATCCACAATTGTGAGACATGCTGAAATCAAGCAAGCTAAACGGTTAAAACCTTTGTGGTATGGGGGATGATGGTTGAAATATAAATATGAGGAAGCCTGGCAAATTGACTGTATCACGCTCCCTCAAATCCACCAGGGTAAGTGCTATGTGCTTACAGTGATGGAAGTGAGCACCAGATGGTTGGAAACCTATGTTGTGCCACATGCCACTGCCCAGAATACTATCCTGGGCATTGAAAAGCGAATCTTGTGGCAACATGGCACTCCAGAAAGAATTGAGTCAGACAATGGGACTAATTTTAAAAGCAATCTTCTAAGTAATTGGGCCAAAGAACATGTCATTGAGTGGGTGTATCATATGTCCTATCGTGCACCAGCTGCCAGGAAAACTGAATGATATAATGGACTGTTAAAAAGTACCCTGAAAGCAATGGGTGGTGGAAGCTTTAAAAATTGGGACAAGCATTTAGTGCAAGCTACCTGGTTAGTTAACACCAGGGGATCCGTCAATTGAGCTGGTCCTGCTCAATCAGACCTTTTACATATTGTAGAAGGGGATAAAGTCCCTGCGGTGCATGAAAGGAATACGTTGGGGAAAACTGTTTGGGTTTTTCCTACTTGGGGCAAATGCAAACGCATTCATGGGACTGTTTTCACTCAAGAACCTGGATGTATTTGGTGAGTGATGCTGAAGAATGGAGAAGTCCAATGTGTATCTCAAGGAAGTTTCATTGTGGGTGAGAATACTCAATTTTGAGCTGTATGATGTTAATTGCTACATAACACTAACAGTGTTCAATAAGTGTTTTACAGAACAACATAGTGGTGATGAAACCAGAGCCAGCTTTATCAAGTGGAGTCCAGTAACTTCTTTGAGGTGTACACACTACCTGTGGGCACGGACCAAGATGCATTTCATACCATCTTTTCTGCCCTGCCCTGAGAGACTGCTATGATAGATGGAAACCTGCAATCATGGACTAAAAGATCTTAAGGAACTTTTGTGTGTAAAGATGAATCATAAATTAGTAATCTGCATATATATATTTGTATATATTTGAAGACAACAAGCAGTAGTGACCTGACCATGATGTAAATCGTATGGAATAAGGGGTAGAACGTCCTGGTTTGAGGTAGAACAGAACCAATTTTCTCTTAGTTATTTTACTTTTCAGTTAAGTCTCTTCTAACTGGACTGTACTCTGAAATTAATGGCATGTTTTTCACACAGTGTCTGCTTCTAGCAGATAACGTCTGATATTTATAGTTAATACCAAGGAATAGTATGCAGAGAGGCTCTTGCTTATACTTATTGCTATAACAACCAAGGTCAGCTAACTTTGTTATGTACCAAGTTGGAGGGCCGGAAGCGGAAGAGTGTAGAGGGGTCGCACATGTGGGGAGGAGCGGACAGGACAGGTGACCCAAAACAGACCAACAGGTTATTCCATCCCGTCTGCATTATGCTCAGTATAAAACCTGAGGA
>VYXH01006126.1:168642-195847 GCA_013397275.1 Burhinus bistriatus | reverse complement strand
AATTCTGTGATTCCGTGAAATCTAGTGATGGTGACTCAGCCACCTCCCTGGGCAGCCTGTTCCAATGTTTGATAACTCTTTCAGTGAACAATTTTTTCCTAATGTCCAGCCTAAGCCTCCCCTGGCGCAACTTGAACCCATTTCCTCTTGTGCTATCGCTAGTTACTTGGGAGATCAGCTTCCATCTCACTACAGCCTCCTTTCAGGTAGTTGTAGAGAGCAATAAGGAAGGTAGGGGATGACAATACACCCATTTTCTTCTGAATGCAGCTTTCACAAATCCATACTTTGTCATCACTGCTAAGGAAAGTTTGCTTTGAAAATGCTTTTTTTTTTTTTTAATATGACTTGATATCACTTAATTTACAGCAATTTAAAATAGGTGAACTGAAGGGTAACTACATGAGTTTTGTTTATATTATAGACTTAGTTGTAGTGTCTGCACTGTGATTTAGCATGAAATAAAATTATGCAATTTCTATTTGCTAACTTTATTTACTAGACCTTTGCTGCTAGGGAACAATGTTAGTCATAATTTTCATTATCTTAACTCTGATTTGCCTTTGCTAAGGGAAACGTATAATTGCTGTGACTGTATAAAGAATAAAGAAAAGCAAAACAAAACTGAGTTTCTCTTACCTGGCAGTCTGCCTGCTGCAAGTGCATCCCCTGGTAAGTGTCCATTAACTCCATTGGTGGATGGGTTGTTCATCTGACCCAAGAGACCACTCCTCATTTCCAGATCTGTAGGATATGGCCTACGTGGGTCCCCTTAAAAAAACAAACAAACAAACATTTTAAAATATTTAACAATTGTCTTGCAGACATTAACTTTCTCTTCAGCACCTAGTTTCCTGACCAAAAAAAACCCACAATGTGATTGTTTGGATCAGCAACAAGCATCACATCAATTTTGTTAAAATCCAGGTCTGTGTCTTTCACTTAGACTTCCTTTGTTCATTCCAACTTGGCAGAAAAAGATCTCTTCGCTCTCCCTGCTACTTCACAGCTAAAGAACAAGGACAGGGATTAGAAAAAACACATTCTCATTTTGGACAAGGAGGACAGTCCACAAAATTGAAACATGATATAATGAAAACACTGCTTCTCCCTCCACTGATTACTAACATCCTCTGTAAAGAATATTATAAGAGACAGGAGGGAACACAACTGAGCACAGGTAAAGGTCTTTAACATACTTGGTTCTAACTTATAATTGGGGCCAACATTCACAGGAAAAAAGCAAACAAAGGAGAGCAGAGGAGGCCAGGCAGTTAATGGAAGCATGCAGTTTCACAGCCTTTTGAAGATGTACTTATAGTCTACAGGATTTGGATATCCATTTTTGTTGCAAATATTAGATATAACAGCTGAAAACAATATTACTTTAATAAACCACTGTGTTTTTCACTATATAAAAGCACTGTAAGGCCAGATACTGACCATGCTTTATTATAAAAAAAAAGTCTTGTATCATAAACATGATAGTTACCTGGTACCCATGTCAGAGGGGCACAAACAGCATTGCTAGCACTGATCCTATGGGCATATTTAATTATTTCTTCAGAGGAAATGGCACCTGGAAAAAGGGAAGGAAAGTTACTATATTCTCAAAAGATTGCATCGTTCAATTATTTCAGAATATTGGACACTAATATCAAAAAGATTGGGAATGTAATTTTGTCAAATATTAAGAGCGTGCTTCAAATGCAATGACTGCTTAGAAGATTCTTAGATTATGCAAGGACGAGCTTCACTGTGAACTGATTTTACAGCCACGAGTTCAGTACACCTTCAATGTCAACAATTCTTCAACCTTGTGAAAAACACAAACCAATCTCTTAAGCAGCGTACTTGATAAGCACCCCTCAGGGGTAGGTACTGGGACTGGTACTATTTAACATCTTTGCTGGCAACATGGATGTTGAGATCGAGTGCACCCTCAGCAAGTTTGACAACAACACCAAGCTGTGTGGAGCGGTTGATATACTGGAGGGAAGGGATGCCATCCAGAGGGACCTGGACAGGCTTGAGAGGTGGACCCGTGCCAGCCTCATGAAGTTCAACAAGGCCACGTGCAAGGTCCTGCATGTGGGTCAGGGCAATCCCATGCACAAATACCAGTTGGGCGGAGAGTGGACTGACAGCAGCCCTGAGGAGAGGGACTTGGGGGTGTTGGTGGATGAGAAGCTGAACACAAGCGAGCAACGTGTNGGAAGCTGTGGAGGCCACATCCCTGGAAATGTTCAAGACCAGGCTGGATGGGGCTTTGAGCAATCTGGTCTAGTGGGAGGTGTCCTTGCCCATGGCTGGGGGGTTGGAACTAGATGATTTTTAAGGTCTCTTCCAACCTAAATCATTCTATGATTCTATGAATTCATAAGAAAACTTGAGCACCTGCTTTATTATGGAATTTTCTGTAGTAAAGAATTCTTTTTGTTTGCTTAGTAATTGTAGAGCACATACGTATCAGTCCTTCTACATATGTGCCTGTATTACAGTAAGAGAAACTTCATGAAATTCCTGGATTTTATAGATGAAAGAGGTATAACAAAATGATAAATGACACTGTAAAACAAACAAACAAAAAAACAAACAGGAAAATGCCTCCCACAAAAAAATAAAAAGTCAGTTTAGTTTGGCAAGTGCCACAAAGTGGCAGGGATTGCTACAAATACAAACCAGTATCACCAGATAGTCAGTCTTTCAAATACAACAAACATGCAGACAAACATTCTCCCTTTCCTCAGTAGACTACTGAGGCAATTTGGTGACACACTTAGGTAATCACATATAGTATTATCAGTCCAAGAAGAGTGTTGAGACACTTCAATTTAAGCTTAATATTAAGATGTTTCCCACAAAAAGTAATTCATTCCTGCCTTTATTCTGAGGAAATGGTTATAGGTTCATAATGAAATGGAAATTTGTTTACACACAAAGCATCCAAAATCTGTGATAGTAGAATTAAAAGAAATAAAATAACCCTAACTTGAGCTCACTAGCAACTTTCTTTACAACTGCATTTATGTAGTACGTACAATCATGGATACTCACCTTTTCTTGCCTTTTCAATTGATTTCAGCTTTTCCTTTGCTTGATAAACAGCTGTTGCCTAGTTGTAAAAAAACAACAAACTAAACCAAACCTTCAATGCATCTTTAGTTTGTAAACTTCTACATAAAGATGGCTCTGTGAATAAACCCTTGCATTTAATTGCATTTTAAGAGAGAAACTATTCAGTGAACATTTTCCAAATATACAGAAGTAAAGTAGATTTGGAAGAAAATTAGCATTATAAAACAAAACTGAATATCATGATAACTAAACAGTATTTGACTACTGAAACAAAAAAAAAAAAAACCCAAACCACTACGGTCTTATAAAGTTTTAAATATCTAAATCTTCTTAAACTAACACAACACCACTTTCTCCAGAACCACCTTTTTCACAAGTAGATGCTCAAAAGCAAAGACATCATTATGAACTTACCAGTATGTGTTCTGCTTCTTTTAGTTGTTTCTGCAGCTGCTGAATATCATTATCCCTTTTTTCTACTACCTTTTCTAAAAGCTGCATTTCATGATGGATTTTCCCCTGATCAACTGCCAACTTCATTAGCTCTTGAAACTCTCCATCTCTCTGAATCAGCAGTTCCAGGATCTATTGAACAAGAGTTTTGTAGAACTTTTAATTTAGCTAAAGTAACAACACACCCTCAATCGTGCTGCAAAGAGCAACTGACATCCATAGGAGTATTTCTGTTTGCTTGAAAACTGAAACAAAATTTCTTCCTCTGTTTGCAGAAACAGCCTATGAAGCATACAACAAATGAACAAACAACAACATGAGGACCAAGAGTGCTTTTGTAGTGGGGCCAAAACCTCATCATCACCTGATGCCTGAGTATAGGTAAAGACAAAAGGAGACAGACAGACAGACAGACAGGAAAAAGTTAGAAGTAAAGCATTGTGCTTACACAAAGAAATGCAGTTTAGAAAGTCAGCTTACCTGGCTCTCCTCTCCCGGTTGTGGAAGTTTCTGGTTTCTTGAAATTGCCAAAATTTCAATTAGTTCCCTGAAAGGAAAACGCTGTGTTTGAGCAATTTTCTAGGGCATTATTTGTAAGTCACATCAAGTCATCCCAAAATTGTCAGAGTACTGCTATCATTACAAAAGTATTTATGGAATTAAGTATTTTATAGTTTTATAGTACAGCGTTGGCAGAGATTTCTCAACTAAGAGTAATTCTGTGAATAGCCTCATGATGGGAGCACATTTTCTTCTTTGTTCCTTGAGCTCACGAAGTGCTTATGTATAGTTGTACTCATGAGATGTGCCAAGTTTCTGCTGAACTACATAAGACATAAGCAGAAGCCGAGAGAAGAAACAGCACAATGAAATGCATTCATATCCTACTTCTTCTACTGCGCCTTTGTTGCAAGAGGGCATTAAAGTTCTCTTCACTATTTCATTTTTCTACTTTTCCTCCATCTTTTCCCAACACAGCAAGTTTCACACTTGGGTTTACAGCAATTAAGTCTACACTTTCAAACACCTGAAGAGCTTGTTGTGAAACTACTTTTATAACAACAAGTATTTCCACAATGGTATATCAGTTGTATATCAAACTCACAGAAATACCAAAAAAACTAACAATATTCTGGTGCTAGGTTAGAACTGCTTCTCAAACAAACCTCTTGATCATGCTTCCAGGTACCCATTTACTTTGCCACCACTCTGAAATGCCATCAAGAACATCAGAGGGTACTTGCTAAACAACAAGACCACTACGCAAAAAGGCATTTTCTCTAAATTCAGCAAACTTATTTGGCTTCTAAGGCTATGGATGGCAGTTCAATGCTAAGCACAAGTAACACTCTACCTGAAGACACTGTCCTTCTTTGCTTGGTCCAGTGCAAGCAGCTCAGTGGGATGTACAATTAATACAGCAGTGGGGCCAGAACCTTAAAATGAAAACAGGTACTTTCCAAAATGTCTGAAAAAGCCCTTCACCAGTAAAGCTCTAAATAGCACCTTGGTCTATGTCTCTTGGTCACTCCTGAACCCTAAAATGATTTAAAACAATTAGAGAATAAAGAAACTTGTCACTGTCACTAAAGCTTTGTTCTACCTGACCAACACTGAGAAGTAGCAAATAAAATCTGTTGTAAGTAGGTCAACTACTGCCATCAAGGCTGATGTCATGGAAGGCTGTAATTCTGTCCTGTGTCAGCCGACAATGCACAGATGCAGATTCAAAACTATACAAAGGCTACGGATTAGACATGTCGCTTAATTTTTGCCCCTACCACCAAGCCAGTACCATGACTGCAAAAGGCCTAGCTCCACAGTGCTGCAACACTTTGCCGATCAACAGGAAGATTCACTAAACACTGCCAAGGGTTGCTCTGGATTCATTATGGTAGAATATTCGTCCCAAGATTTTTAAAAAAACAAAAGGTTTAGATAAAGAGTCTTTTTTTTTTTTTTCTTTCAAAAGCACAAGTTCTCTAGCAATCCATATATCCCAATAAAATCTAAAATTGAAAATAAAACCTAACCAGAAACAACAAGAGCAATTGACCAATAGATTTTGCTTGTCGTACCAGTGGTAATCATACAAAGTGAGTCAGCCACATAGATAGTATGGATTACTCCCTCTGAAAAAGTTTTCCTAAGCTCCTGTTCTCCTCCGGAGGAGGAAAACAATTAGGAACCAGCTTAACTGCACTGCCCACTGTGCCTCCACAACATGGTGGACAACTTGGACGAGGGTTATCAGTCCAGCCTCAAGAGAATGGACTAAGTACCTGAGCATTTATATCACTCCGAAGACAAGCTCTGCAGCCTACTTTGAGTGAGTTTAACACTAATACTGGCAACGACCAGAACGGCTTAAGTCATGTCATACCATCTACAAATTTCTGACTTAAGCATGATTTCTAGTGAATAATAAAAAGCCTAAAACCGGTGTGTATGTGTGCATTTCACAGGAAACGTAGGTGTCAACCAAGAAATAAAGGTAAGTGGAAGAATAAGGAAGCTCTGAAAATAGGAAATAAGGGGCCGCCGATGCTTTCCTGCCCGGGTGAGAGCTGTGGAGCAGAGTGCAAGGGCGGACCGAGCCCCCCGGGGCAGCACCAACGCCCCTCCCGCAGGAGCCGGCCTGAGGACGGCGGGAGAGCAGGGAAACGCGTGTACCAGGCCGGGCCGGGCCCTCCTCCCGCCCCGCAGCCCAGCGAGGGATCGGGTCAGGCCGATACCCTCCCAGCCCAACCCCAGGGGCCCCAGCTCCTCCCGCCGCCCCCATCGGNGGTAACGGCTGCCGTGAGGCGCGGAGGAGCCGGGGAAGGGCGGGCTGGGTGGGCGGTGCTCGTCGGGGCGAGCCGTGGGTGTGAGGGGAAGGGAGGTCACGTTTGCCTCGGCGAGGCCGGGTGCGTGTTTTTAAAGGCTCTCTGCGGGAGCTGGGTCCTTACACACGGATCTGCGCCTGTTGCAATTCCAGTCCCCGGATTTCCACAGAAGAGCCTGTAAATGAGTCCCAGATGTACGCCAAAAACACAGAAAACAAACTGCAAAGAAAGAGTGTGTGGCTGAATTAAGGTCTTAACTTTTTTTAACTCACTCACTGAGGGTCCTGATGTCCAAAAATCCCTTGGGTGCTTTTTATCAGATGGAAGATGAAATGTTTTACTAATGGCTGAATAAAGTTAAGTGGCTGATGCCGAAGACGTAACAAAAACCCAAGCTTTAAATCAGACAGAGCCAAGAGCTCCTTTAACCTGTCCCCGAAGTGCCAGGAGCTAGCAGTGTCCTGCCTGACAGGCCGAGGCTGCCTGCGCTGACCTGGCTGACCATGGGGGCTAAAGGCAGTTTTGCATCCATTACAGAGCTCTGCACGGGATGATCGGGATAGGTAACACGCAGATCCTGCCAGCAGTCGAGCTATAATTAAAAAACACTGTCGGGGTTGTTTTTAAATGTTGCTGTATATGGGCTGGTGCTGTAAACAGGGCTCTAGCTCTGGGTGGGGTCACAGTGAAGCCAGTGGAATTTTTTATATTCGTGAAAGAGTCTCGTGAAGAGACTGAGAGAGAAGTCGGGGTGGAGGGCAGATGAGGGAGCACGGAGTGAAAGCTCTTCTGGGGCCAGGGTTTATAACTGGGGCAAGCACTTCCACGGAAGAGCAGGGAGTCCCCAGATGCTGCATCCTTCTGCTGTCAGCAAGCAGCTGCAAAACCTGCCAGCAAACAGCAATTCTCTTCTCTCCTGATTAGAGAAAGCACTACATCAATGATAACTCTCCGACTGTTCTGGTATTTACTCCGATTATCTTTTTTACCTTCCGCCATAAGTATGTCCCTGAGAAATTTACACTCACTTAAAAAAAAAAAAAAAGGCAAGAAACTCATTAGTGATTCTTTGAGTTATGGTTTAAATAAGAGATTCAGCATTATGAGATTTGTGATAAAGCAATGAGATTTGGCACCCTGAGAAGAAGAAAACTGCCAACAGCAGTTACTCAAAATTCATTTACAATATACAACCCTCAACATCCTGATTGTAGATAGTTTGGGAATTCTCTTTAAACTACAAAGCAGATACAATCTCATCAAATAGTTCTGCCCTTTAAATAACTTTTGCTTGCTTTTTTTTCCCCCAGTATTTCCCTGATTTTCTTGAGGGAAAGATGTAATCAGTGATGCGATCTGTTTGTGCATCCAGTTGACTGATTTGTTAGAGTATCTGTATGGGTGCATAAGCAGAGAGAAATAGCAACTTTGAAAACAAAGCAATCCATCCGCTAAACCATTTTCTTCCTCACATTCATTTTGACATCGGAATTATTTAGACCTGAAATACTTCTGGTATATTTCAGGGCCATAATACTAGTTTTGCTACAGTTAAAAGCTTGTGGCATTAGTAGAACACCCAAACTTGACAGGCCAAGGAGTGAATGTTGGTTATAGGAGGTTCCTGTAGGCTGGTATTTCCCTCTCATGTCCAGGAGCCTGTTCCCTCGCTTCCTTTTGACAGCAGTACTTCTCCCACCCAACCAAGCCAATATCACCAGTATTTCACTGGAGCAGCCGCTCTTCTCCCCCCCACTTCCCAAACTGCTGCCCTTCTTCCAGTCAACATGGACATCTAGCTGCTTTCTACTGCCTAGTCCTTCCCCTCTCCTTGCCCTGGGGATGCAGCCGTGGCTGGGAAGTGTGGGTTCATAGGCAGAGACTTGTGCTCCTGCCTCTGTGTGGGAGGACAGGGTAAGACCAGAGGCATCAGGGAATGCCTGCCTGTGCCAGGATGCAGAAGATCATTCAGACTATGTCAGAGGGGTCGTCTCCTTCAGGACAAAGGGAAAGGCTGGGTGAAATGGGCTTGTGCCCCAAACTTGCCCCGTGGGCCCATTGCTTTAAGAGTGAGTGCATAATTTGCTGAATAGACTTCTGAAACGCTTGCCCGTACAAAACAACAGAGCCTCTGTGTCCCCAGTGTTGGTTCCTCTGTTTCCTCAGTTATTCAGTGCTTTTAGCCTTCTTTCCCCTGAGTAAACTTTTTTCATAGTTGTGTTGGTTTCGAGCCAGATCTGCTTCTTTAAAGCTCATGCCCCTCCTGAATAACTAAGCATTGTTCCCATTTTTTTTCAGTAGTCTGAGAACAGTTTAGGTTGTGTGGCCATGAATGTATCTTTCCATCCACAGTGGGACTGTTAGACATTTCAGAGCTCTTTCATTTCAGATTGTCTTCCCAATGGCATACTGAGTGTATTATTAAGAACCTGTTAGCACAAACAAAAATAGCTTCTTTTATCCTGTTCAGTTGAGTCTTACCTCTTCCAGAACAGGCATTTAAGTGATGATCTGCAGAGCAAACTGATTCCTCTAGACAGATCCATGAGCAGCTGAGCTGATCTAATAGTTTACCAATGCTGAGAAGCTGAGATCTTGCTGACTCCTCATCTCCCAATCGCAGATTTTCACCCTCCCTTAGCTCCTCCGTGGTGTTTGCCATATGCTTCCAAGAGCCACTTCAACTCAATAACAAGACTGAGGAATATTTAATTGGGGTGGGGTGGGGGTGTTCATTCACTTCTGGGTTAGTGAGTGAAACCTAACCTCATGGTATGGAACCATGCCTTCGGAGTGTGGTTTTATGTTGCAACTAATTGAGTATGACTGTGGGGTAATGCTGAAAAGTGCAGTCTTCTCCATCCCTTTCCAGGCATGTATTCTGTCTTGCTCCCCCTTAACATGAGGTCCAGTGACTGCGAGACTGCAGAATGAATCAGGTGAGCAAACGAGTTCAATGGAAAACCATTGGTTTTCTGGTGGGTTTGTTTTCTGTCAGATGAGCTTGTTGAAGCAGTTGACTTCAGGGCTAGCCATTGCTAGGTCACTAGACACAAGGGACTGCGTGGCCAGGGGAGGGAATGAGTATTTATTCCTAGTTAAGTGAAATTCAGGTCTAGTATTCCTCTGGTACAAAGCCTTTTCTTCCAACATAGTATTGTGATTTCTTAACTCATGGTGTTACTACTTTACTTTTAATGAACTAGAGGATCACTTTGGAAGTTGGAAGTTGAGAACCTCATGTAAGAAGCCCAAAGCAGATATGTGTTTCCATTTCAGTTTATATCTTTTCCAGGCTACAGTGCTTTTCAGCTGCCTTCTTACTTACACATTCCAGACACTAAACATCAAGTGTTCAGTTGGTAAGTGTTCGGTATACCACATCTTAAAATAATAATGGAAAATATTGACTATAGAAGATACATAACTTCTAAAGGCTCTCAGGTGTCTGACCACGTGTAATAAAACATTGCAAACAGTACAAATAAGAAGGCAGGAGGATAAGCAAGGAAAGCAAGTAGGAAAAAGGACAGAGCAAATACTAATTTCCACTTCCCCTAGATAACACAAAAATAAAATCCTTTCTGCCAAATATCAACTAAAATAGAAATCAAACATCTTGAGCACTGCTTGGAAGGATGCCACAGCTGTACTTTGGCCTGTGGAGATGAGAATAATCATCCCTTATTTGTCAAGCTGTCTTTACACCATTAATATTTTTAAATGCCTCTGATAAATCATCCATTTCTTACTGCTATTTAAAAAGAAAACTTTATGTCCCTGCTCACTTACGTTGGATAGCAATTTTAGACCACTGAGATGAGAAAGAAGAAAAAAGGTGGTTTTGCATAGCCAGTGTAATTCTAGAATAGGTTAAAGATGAGGTAAAAATAGATAATACTATGAGCCAAAGCTTATTTTTTTTGTGGAAGGAGTGTGAAGCACTAGTACATATGGCCAAAACCAAAGTTTGGTACGCCATTCCAGTCTGTTCTAGCACAAAATTAGCTCTGCTTTGAGCTATATTAAACCTGAGTTACACTGATTTCTGCTGGTGTAAATTTGAGCACAAAGCCTCCAAGACAGGAAGTCACCCAGGCAGAAAGCAGTCGCGGCTTTCAGTCTGCTGGAGGGCTTGTTGGGACCGGTGCTGCCTATGAAGTNGGGAATGTCCTTTGAAAAGGGAAAACTTGTTTGACAGCTTGGCCTCTAGAGAGATTCACAATCCTGCCAAGTGTTCCCAGGAATAAAGGAAAATTTGAGGGCAATTAAATATGAGATCTTTTCCCTCACCAAGCTAAAAGTTAACGCTGACTACTTCATGAAATAAAACATCCAATTAGGGATAATGAGACTCCTGGGGTAGCCCCCCAACACATATTAATTTTGAGTCTTCATTAAGTTAAACTTGTTTATTTGGAAAAAAAACCTTATTTTCCTTGCGGCTCCTGCTGTAACCTGTTTACCAAACACTACTGGGACACCCACACAAGCGTCTATAGAAGCCAGGCTGAAATTTAGAGTTGTTTACTTCCGCTCACAAAAAGAATCCAAGGGCAGCAATGACAGCAGCAGTCCCTGCTCTCCCACATGCTGAATTCCAGCTAGGCTGATAGGAGTTGTAATTTACTTGTGATGAATCTCTTCCCCCACCTCCCTCATCCTTTTATTGTGCCCCATTGCCTGCTAAGGATAAAGCTGTCATCTCTCCGTTTAGACTAGGTCACCTGTCTTTTAACTGGGTGAGTTCATCTTCTGGTCTCCAAGATGCTACTCAAGTTTTTCACCTACTTCACAGTAATGTAACTTCCAGACAGGTTTTCAAATACTTCCAACTGACACCAGCTTCTGCCCAGGAGATTCAGAAAGAGCAGAACACCAGACAGAAATCGAGGTCGCTGGCTTAAATTAGCTATAAGGACTGAGTTCTAGGGTGAAGATAAAAAGGAAGATTTCTTTAGAAACCTACAAGAGCAAAAATGAAAAAAGTGTTTTCTCTCCTAGCAGTTGGAGATGGGGAGAGGTAAAACTCCTTGTGAAAGATGAGTCTTGGGAGAAGTGAGACAAGCTTTTATTGGCAGCTGAGAAAACAGTACGATAAACTATTCCAAAAGCAATTACAGAATGACTTGTACTCAGCAGCCAAGCAGGATCCCATGGGAGATTCTGAAATCTAGCAAACTACTAACAATGCTGGTTCCATGTGAATTGAGGGGAGAGTTCATAGCTATTAAGCCTGAGAAAGACTATTATGGTCAGTAGTAGTCTGTCTTGTGTGAAGCAGGCTGTACAATTACATGCATGGATCTCTACTTCAGGACTGTGCCATTTATTTGGATGTTAACATACCAGGCAGAAAGGAACTCCACTCTTCATTGAAGTGCTGGCAGATTTATTATGTCTGTAGATGAGTCGTTCAAGGGTTAGTGGTAGGGCCAGGTGAGGGGTTATTTCCATAGTTTTGATCACCTACAAATACAGATACCAAAAACACATTGAACAGCCATTCTTCATTTGTGACTTATGTGGATGCTTTTAGGTGGCCAAGGGAGGCCTTTAGAGAGTCAGCTCATCTCTTTCCAAAATGGCTGAAGCCATTCAGCAACATTCTCAATGCAGAACTGGGAAGCGTGTCTCAAATTGCCACCAAACCTCCCTCCAGTAGACAAATCCTAACTCCATATTTACTTGTGTCATGTCTCCTTTTCCGCTCAAACTGCAACACAGTATTGATATGAGGTCATTAAAATCCATGCAGTCTTACCATGACACCTTGTGCTAGATAGGTGGCAGTCAATGAAAATAATCTGCCAAGAGTTCATACATAATTAAAATAATTGTATCGCTGATATCCAGGGTATTCTGCAGCAATCCTGGGTATTTTGCCTGTTTAATCTAAGCTTCTTGTGCCAGGAATTGTCTCTTGTGCCTTGTAAGGACACAGAATCTTGCTTGGATCCAAGCTGCTTGTCAGAATTTCATACATTATATGGCAATGCTAGCATTGGAAAATACTTTGTTAAGAACCACTTTGTAGGCATGAACTTGCGCACATAAAGCATATATGCAAAATGCACCGTGGAACACAAAGTATGAAAAGCAACCAGCACAATGTGTCATGTTTTTACAGACCCTGAAAAGTGTCATGACAGGAGAATAATTTACATGTTGTTGTTTCTCTTAACGTCACCAAATTCCTTTCATAATCCCCCACCTGCTCTGCCCCCACCCCAACATGACAATAGGAAGGAAGGTGGCCAGGCTGGGATTGCATGTAAGTCTTGTCCCCAGATGCTTCATAAATCACACTTAGATTATCTGGTAATAAAGTTGGCAAGGAAATGATGCCGTAGCAGTGAGTTATAGGCATTTACAGGTAGCGTGGCAAGGTTCACTCCAGGGAACCCTCTTACTCAGTCGTCTGCTTCTTCCCCCACGGTATTCCTTGTGCTTCTACTTCTCTCTTATGTCTGATTTTGTTCTGGTTACTCAATGCCTGAGTCATACACCTTGAAATAAGTCACTCTCATTTCCAAATTCAAGCCTCAAAGACACATGAACAATTATGGTACTTCAAGAAATTAAGGCTCAGTTTTGCCAAGGGTTGACCTTGTGAAGTGCTGTTTTCTTGCCCTCAGTTCAATAGCATGCCTCTCCCTGTGTTTAGCTTTAAGCTTCGGATTCATTGCTTGCAATTAAGCACATATTTAAGCTGTTTGGTAGATTGTGGCCTGAGTATACAGTACCTGGCAGATTCCAGTCTTGCAGGACAGAGTACTAGAGGACACATTTGTGCTAGGGCTGCACAAGTACATTTATTCTAGATGCTGATAACTCTGCCAGATGCTTCTATATACCCTGCCTTCCAAGCCGTGACATTTTGTCCTGTAAAATACAGTATAGTTCTGCTGTTCCTGGAGCACTTCCACAAGCATAGAATTGCATCCAACATGGGTGCAGGCAGGATGCTTATAGAATTGTGGGCAGTTGTATGGGTTGCTTCTGATATGACCCCTGTCACAGGAGAGTATCCTTCCACATTCACCCACCAGCTCAAACTCCCTACATGACCAGTACAGATTTGATGTTAGTACTGGAGATGGAGCTGTACTGTACTCTCCCTGTCTGCACTGACTATACCTTTCTGTTACCTGCAGCTGCAAGCAAAATCAAAGAATCTCATGGGGTATTGTCTAAACTCCACAACCCAGGACTGCCTCCACTCCCAAGTCCAGACGCAAGTCTCTGGTATGTCAAGGTGAGCCTTGGATGTGCATCAACCTATCCTTTTGCCTCACCTACTTCTTCACACGTTCGTTTCATGGGAAATAAACTCAGGCCAAAAGACAACCATGACACATTCTTCCAGACCCCCAAGCAAGGAACATACTGTCGGGTATTCCAGACCTGCATTCTGCATGTAGCCACGTGCCCTGTGTTGTTTTAGGGACTTAAGGCTTTCTCTCTCTGTAACTCACACTACCTGCCTTGGAATACAGTTTTCAAAATTTATTTTTCATGAAACAAAGGTATTTCATAAAGAAGCTTGCTTTTGTCTCTGTGAAAAGGCTATCCTATCCTTGTGGGTTTTCTACTTCTCTCGGGCTATCAGATGCATTGCAAAGGTGTGCCTTGCTCTGTAGGGACCCACATAAAACTCCTGTCTTGTGACTTTACACTTGCCTTTGGTTCTGTCATCTTCCTAGACAAACAGTTGCCTCTCTGTCACCAAAAGACACAATCCAGGTACCAAGGTGTGGCCTCACAAGAGAGGACTCTGCAGAGATAAAATCCTAAGTCCATAACCTTCCTCCTCTCCCAGCTCCTCTTCCTGGCCTGAACACAGGCGTCAAGAAAACAAGAAATGCAGAATTTGAAGGAGGGAATAGGGCTTTTATAAATAGTAGCCTAATGCTACAGAGTTTTGTAAACAGGAAGAGAACTCAATAGAGGTTTTTAAGATTATTTATGCAAGGAAATAATACAGAAATTCTGTTCTGACATAAGCAGTTAAAAGAAGGTTTCAGACTTCGATAAATTCTGCCCTGAAAACTTAAAAATCTTTAAACCTTAAAACCTTTGCAGAGGGACTTTTTTCTTTGCTTTGTTACATGATTTTAGCATCTGTTTGTTGCAGTCCTCATGCAGGTATTTGCTGTTAATCTCATGTGCCCGATTACCTCAAGGCTTGTTTTTATCAAAACAAAATGCTGTAGTTTGTTTCAACATCTGAACATCAGACGTAGGTTAGCTGGACAAGCCATGCAATGTCCCTAGTTTCAGGCTGACCTCTGGCAATCCTACCTTCTGGTGGAATAACAACATCATGTGTTCACTTCCAAACACCTGACATGCACTAATTTTCCAGATGTAACAGTATGTAGGAAGGGAATTTAACCCTCAGTCAAACCCCATTGCCTCTATCTTTTGGAGAGATGACAAACTTCTATTAACAGGAGGAGAATTGAAACAAGTCCTTTCCAATTTGAAGTTTCACACTTTTACAGGAATATGCTAATCAAAGTTTGCTGAAAATAAAATGGAAAGTGATGCGGAAGCTAAAGTAACTTCACGTGCTATATTCAAAGCCAGACTGTGAATGGATTTCTTGAAATACCAAATTTTAACTGTAAAAATCTGTCAGAATGCATCACATATGAACACAGAAAGACATTAAAGACTGCAGGGAGATGAATATCTGTGATGAGAAAAACAACCCAACTGTCATGTAGAGGAATACTTGAAGCCTCCTTTGTTATGACTACAGTAAAAATACACATCTATTTTCCTATAATAACAAAGCATTCATTCTTTCTCCTGCTTGGAGCTGTTGGGCATTTACAGTGTGTTATTAGCAACTGTACAAATGTCTTGTGTTTTGAAAAATCAAAGGAATTAGTGAGTAAGGAGAATTAATACCTTCCCTATAGCCCTGCCCCGGATTGATTTCCTTATGTGTTTTGCTTTAAGGAGTCACTGGATAAAAAAATGTAATCTCTGGTGGAATCAAGGACTGGCGCCCAAGACCTGCATCTCTCAGGGGAGGACCTCTATAATTAAGGTACAGAGTTGTGCTTCCTATTATTGCTTGTGCTTTTCCTGGCTTTGTGATTCTTCAGTGCTTTTTTGTCCAGTGGTCTCTACTGTGGGAGGGAAGGCTCATGCAGCTTATCCTCCTAGCTCTGGCATAAGAAGCTCTCCTTTGAGAAGAGGGGAGCTGCACGTTTGAACACCATCCCTCTGAGGAGGAGCTGGATAGAACCCCAGTCTCTTTTTTTCCTTGGGTGGATATTCAGACTATTAAGTATTTGTCCTTGGAGGCCATGTTTCAGCAAGACACACATTTGTTCCCCAGGGCAAGAGCTAGTTACCTAAATCTAGAAGTGAATGAAAGGAAGGAGGGCTCAAAATATGTTCCAGTCTCACACATGTAGAAGTCTAAATCTGGGAAGAGGAAGAACCTCATCTCTCCTCTTTGCCTTCTCATTTCCCACTGGCTGGTTTCAACAGACGCTGCTCTCCCTTATTCAGAGGTTTTGCTGCTAGGAAAAGGATGCACTGCTGCCTTAGGAGAGAGATGCCTAAATCAAGATCGTGAATTACAGTCCTTGCGTACTTGCCTAGAGAAAAAATACTCAGCCTGAGTCCCTTGTGAATCTTCCCCTTTTGTTCCTAGTGCCTAATCTTGAAAACATGCCTATGATGCATATTAAAAAACTAAAAGGCTGTTAAAAAGGCAAAGTATTTTTCTCTCCCTTTTTTATGCCATCAGCTAAATGTTTGTACCCCTTCCCTTACATGAGATGGACTTGTGCAGTGGTCCGATACAGAAAACAGTTTCCTGAGGAAACAAACTGCTTTCTGACAGGTTAGATTTTAGCTAGATCAGCTCCCTGAGCTTGGTTCATCTTCTGGTTCCACTGCCACCGATGCCATGCAAGACACGAGGCCAAAACGTGCGGGAAAGGAAGAAAAGTGTGAGTGAGGAGGGAGGGGAATCAGGCAGCAGTTGCCCAAATTTAGAGCAGCTTATGCTGTGTTGGAATCATACTCCAAGGTACGGTTTAGGCTGTTGTCTGCCCAGTGAGTTGCCATCATCCATACCTCCTGTAAAATAAATCTGTTTGAACTGCACACTGAGTCCCAAAATAGTTTAGATATCACCCACTGTAGGGTTTTGCGATTCAAAAAAAAAAAAAAAAGACTTGGCAATGAGCAAGACCCAAGGGTGGGGTTTCATGTGATGCTGAATGCAATTTAACAGCTTGCTGCTGCTGAAACGGGGCTGCTCATCTTTTTTCTCCTGCATTTGCTCTCCCACAGGCAGATGCCATTAACACTTGCCTTGCACCAACTTCAGCATTCATCTTGAACTTAGTTTAGGAGTGGGTCAGTTTGTCTTGCTAACCACATTAGAAAACAAAGCCAGCAAAAAAGTGAGTGGTCTACTGGGCTTAGGAGCTGAGTCAGCTTCCTTGGTCACCTGGTTTGGTCGGATGAGCACTGCACCAAGCGATTCCAGGGAAAGGGCAGGAGGCCCAGCTGGGAGCAGGAGGGTGCAGGGGGAAGGTGGGAGCAGGATCACAGCCTGTTGGCAACACTGAGCTGCTAAGTCGGCTCAGTTTCCTGCCAAATTGCCCAGCTCTTCTTGGACTTTTCTATCCAAAGCACATTATTAAATGCACGCAATTCTCGGTCAGAGCCTTGCCAGACTTTTACTGCTACACGTTATGGGCCAAATGAATTTGCAGGTCCTTGTGGATTCAAGAACCGGCTTTGTTCTTGGCTCTTGCTGGCAGCTTGGGCAAGATGTGGAACAGTGGTGCAATGTGCTTCCCCTGCGGGAAATTCTGCTCACTAAGGGAGCAATCTAATTACGTGCTTGAAGCTTTTGGAGAATCTGTATCGCCAGCCCCCTGGAGGGGAGCTGCAGTAATCCAGATGCTAGGCAACAATAGTAGGAAATGCTGTGATGAAGCCTGCATTCAGTAGGGAAGAATGTCACTTAAATGACAAAATACCTACTTGAGAACTTCCTCTCTTTGAGCGGCAGTCTAGCGATTCCTTTGTTAAGGACTTTTTGTTGACGTTTTGTTCGCTGTCAGGTCACAGTTTTTACAGGCAGTTGTCGTAATGGGCCCAGCCTCTCTCTGCTGGCATTTACAGGCCAAGAGATTCACAGATCTGTTTCACAGACCACAGCTCTGGCCCTTCCCTGTTCCCCAAACAAAAGTGATTTCAGTTGGCCCGTCGTCAAGCAGAAAGGAGAGCTCTTTCACCCCTGAGGAGCAGCAGGATCCAGGTTGAGTGATTACAAAGTCATCCACATTCCTCAGACAGAAAAACAATTAACTCTGCCCCTGAACCCCAGATGCCCAGGCAATGGGGTCCACTCAGAGCAGTTGAGACCCACTGTGATTTGGTAGAAGCTGTGGGAACCTTTCTTCCCCTCCCACACATGAACAACATGAGCTTTCCAACATCCTTCACACTGAAGTCGATGTGCTTCAGTGAAAATTCCTCTGTGTATTACATACGCCGCCGAGTTCCTACCAACAGCATCTGTTGCTGAGCTATTGTTGAGTATGTAACAGAGACATAGGAACCCCGGACTCCAGATTATTCCTCACAGAATCATTTGATTTCTTTGTTTTCATGCTACCAAGATCTGGAAAGAGGATGTGTGCACTTTCTGACAGAATTTGGGAAATGCATGTGTTTCAGTGACACAGCCAGGGATTTTTGAAGAGCAGGCGTCCTAAGTTTCTTGGCAGGGATGAAAGAAGCAGGTCTGAATCACCGGTGGTGCAGCAGAGCTTCCATGTTTTCATTCTGGATGGTGGTTGCATTTTCTGCTTTTCCACACTTACGCCACAGCATGCATGGTCTTTGCATCCCATTTCAGGATCTAGTTGTGCAAAGGAAGATGATTTGTTGTGGCTGCATTCAGCGCCTGGTGTGGAGCCTGCTTTCTGAGAATATGTTCGCCTTAGGCTTGCAGCATGAGTCTTCAGATATGCTTAGCATTAAAATGTGGTTAACTCGGTTTCTAGCCCAGCTAAACTTTTACAGTTAAGGAAGACATTGCGCAGTGAAGTCAGACTTTTGTGTTTATTTATTTTTAGCTTCTATGGAAATTACAATGATGCAGTCATGCTCTGAGCCTATGTGTGCTCTCGTGTGTCTGTCTGTCTTCCCTTTGCAAATAACTCCTGGCCATTTTCAGCCCAGATTCACTTAAAGCTAGTGGTTTCAAACATACTGGGTCCCTATATATTTCATGAAAACAGACAGTTGAATATAGCAGAGGGAAAGCCTACAGCCTTATATGGAAGAAAATGTATATCAGCAACACAAGCCATGTTAGGCATAAAAGAATCTACACAGGAGAGCAATTTTATGTGTCTCAACCTCATGGAAAGTTTTAATCAAAGGTGGCACCACCAGAGGATCCCACCATCAGATGAAAATGAGTTGGAAACCGGGTTTCATTTGCTGTGTGGCATATGGAAATACTTGATTACTCAGGAGAGTAGAAAATACATACTAATTTTGTCTCCCACTCTTGCCTGTTCTATTACTTTGCTTCCTTTGTTGCAGGCCTGTAATATAGAACCAGCTCCTGTTGTGACCAGGAAGCAACGGTTGATGACTATGGATAGAGGGCTTAATTTTAAGAGAATGTTCATGAAACTTATCCTTTGAATTTGAACAAGGAACATTTCACTTGCCATAGTCTTGTACATCTTTTCCTTAACCCCACATTGGTTAGGTCTTAGCAGGTCACAGCATGTTTGGTATGCCCATCACTGAAACTATAAAATATACTATCCTCACAGGTGAATTAAAAGGCTTTATTGGAGAAAAACACAATAAAACAGTGCTAGCTTTAAAATTCTGGTGAGCTTCTAGCTACTTTCAACAATCCACATAATCCTATCTTGTGGTGAGGACCTTGCCTTCCCAAAACGGAATGACTCATACTACCAATTTTCTGAATCAGGACATAGTGAAGTACTAACAGAAATATAATATAAATTTCAGTTGCCAAAAGAAATAAACTAAATGTTTTGATGTGCATTCATGGTGGCTTTTACTGTCTGTCTATGTTTCTGCCACAGTATGTCAAACCCTTAAGTATGCAAGTAACTCTACGCATATAAATAGCCACCAGATCTTCTCAAGTATTTGGAGGTCTGTGGCTTCACAGAACAAATACATACAAGTATGCAGAGACTGATGTTGTAATAATTACTAATCATATTGTAGTTTTACATATATAGTACAACGTACTAGCACTATACCTTCATTATTATGAGTTATTGTGTTGACTTCAGCACATTTATTCATGTTAGTAGACAAACGCAGGGTCCTCCCTATACCGGTGAAGTAAACAGTGAATGTCCCCTGGAATTAGAATTTGACCATCCAGACTATTAAACTGGAAGAAGGATCCCTGGCAAGGGATCCTGTCAGAAGGATCTTCTGACACTTGTCGTAGTGTTTGCAGCCCTTTCCCACACAGTTCCTAGATGCTATGGGGTAATCAGTCAGGGACCATTCGTAATAAGCAGTTTGGAAGCAGCCATCCTGTTTTGGGAGATAAGAGAGTTTAACAAAATGGGTAGACATCGAGGGCCTCAGTGGGATCATAAGCACATTTAATTTACTAGCATAGCCTTGCTATCTTGCAATTGCTAACACGGATACGCCTAAAGTGAAGTTGTGAGTATAGAAAGAATCTCCTTTAAAGTCTGGCTAATTATTTGCTACTCTTGCTTATCCATTTTGTTCTTGTAAAGATGGTTTTAACATCAGTTCCTCCTTCACCTTTGAGGCCCAGCTGTCAGCCTTTCCCGTTTCCACAGCTCACCCTTAAACTCAGGTAGACTCCTTATGCTCCCCTAAGTAGCAGTGGTGTCAGCCAAGTATTGCAGAAGCAATGCAAAGCCAGAAAGGCCTGAACTCATCTTTGGCAGATTTAAAAGCCTGTCATCTCTCAGTGCAAGAACAAGCCTGTGTAAGAGAGGGTTAGCTCAGAATGCATTTTACATTAAAATTCAAACACTGTCATAGGATAAAGATGCTTTTCTTATTTTTCTTTTTTCGTTTCCAAAGAAAAACATTCCAGTGCATATTTTGTTGTTTCTTGTGCTTCTGATAAAAGTCTGTGGAAGAAGAGTCAAAATAATAAAATACTGTTTAAACACGGCAATATTTGAGTAACTGAGAAGTCAATATATGCTTTTTATTAGTCATAGATATATATTAGTCAACATTTTTAAACATGTTAAAACCTGCTGTTTAGTCCTTAGTTACTTTTCATCCCTTTCCTTATTGCTATTTTTTTACATTGTCAAAGCATCTAGTAGCCCAGTCCTAACTGAGGACTAGGGTCCTCATTTTGCTCACAGAAAGAACTTATGTTTGATGGGTTTATCTTTCAAAATGTTTGTTCAACTATGGTTATTACTCAAATAATGTAATACTATGAATATATACTTATGATTACCGTGGACAGATGGTCTTGAATCAGTTCACTGTGTTTCGTTGTTTTAATAAATTACATGCTTTGATTAACAGATATCTCAGCCAGACATTTACCTAACAATTTTCCATAGGCTTGTAATTGTAACAGCAGCCATTTCACATTTAGGTGTGCAGAATATCTATATTAACACAACCTTTCGTTGATAATTTTGAAGCCACCTGCAAATCAAGTGCGTACAGACAAATAGTTACTCTGTCGGTGCACTTGTCTGATCATGAAAAGAGCTGATGTTATCAGCATTCCTTGCTTTGTTGGAAAGTATTATTCTTGTTCTACAGAGGAGGGCAGTAAGAAACACAGTTTAATCCCCAATTTTTGAAAGCTGTTATCAGGCAACTTATACCCTCTGGGTGTGTCTAAAATTGGGGACCAGAGACTTTTCAGTTCCCAAAAGGTACCCTGGCTACATTGTAACTGCATATGAGGATAAGGTTCTGATGTATATATTCCCCCCTCCTTCCTGCATCCTGGTTTCCACTGGAAGGAAATTCAGGTGTATGGGAAAAGAAGAATCTACAGTGTGCCCCAACTGGTCTCCATGTGGACAGGCACAGGATCACAACAGAGGTGAAGACAGGGAAGGAGCACAGAGGAGGGACACACCCTGAAACCCATAGTACCCCACATGTGTCTTGTTACCAACGATAGAAGATATGCAGGGTGAAAAATTCACAATAGCATTGGGCTCCAGATAAAGGAACTTTCTGGCAAATACAGGACTAGGGCATATTTTTTTGTTTCAGGGTTTTGATCTCATTCCAGGATCATTCTTTCCCTCATTTCTGTTTGTTTGCTGCTACAGAACCACTCTGGATACTATGATATTACATATTCATATCACAGTTGCAAAATAATACTCTGTGCAATTTAAACTCTCATTTTTAGAAAGCAACTTGTGATAGTAAATCTGAGAAACCAACAAATTTCCTTCCTATGATCAGTTTATCTATAACCTCTCTCTACAGCCACATTTTTCCTGTTCCTGATACTCACCTGTAGATCACAGTTTTTTTCAGTTTGTATTTCCATTATTACTCTTCATCTATGAGAAGTATTTCAGTTTTCCTGCAACAAACTGGTATTTTTTTCTGGGATGTTTCAAGGGGAGCTAATTTACATCAGGAAACTGCTTCAAGGTGATCCATCTGGGGCAGTCAAAAAGTTTGCATACTCTGTTTGTGCTATGTAGACATATTTTGTTATTTCTCTGGTACTTCACACATCACTTCTGTCTCACAAGCATCTGCCCACCATTACCAGACTTTGCCCTTTTCAAAGTAAGTGGGCAATAAACATGTGGTTGCCAATCATGACATCCCAAGAAAGTTGGGAGGGAAGAGTACATCCAAGCATAATCAACAGCTGGAGACTAAAAGGGACTCCCATGGGTCAAGGCTGGCTTCCAGCTCTGAGGGGAGAAGTGCTAAGGGATAAAAACAGGTCCGTTCTTTGCCTGGAGATACTGTGAAAGGACTGCTCAGAATGTCCTTCCTTCCTGCACAACGTTAATTTTTTTTGTAAGTAGAAAACCTGTTTATTTTCTGCCATGTCCCACGTTGGAAATGCGAAATGCTTCATTTACCACAGGGCCGCTCAGCATCAAGTCAAAGGGCACCATGCAAGAACTTGAAGTGGATTGAATAAAAGCAGTTCCAGCAGGGAATTTACTGACACATCCTACTTTGTTGATTGACACTACTCAGAAATGTGCCTGGTCACAAGACAGGCAAAACGCTGCATTTCTGCAAAGATCCATTCCCCTCTCCCCATCCAGCCTTGATCTCAGCCAAAGAGGAAAAAAATGGGATTGCTTCAAAGTGGGGAGTAGTGTGTACTTGCAATACATTGCCACATTTCCAACCTGTCCATGGCACGGCTCTCATTACACAGCAGACATGGCTTTTCTTCTTTCTCTTTCCTCCCCATTCCCTCCATCCAACCACTTTTTTTTATCAGTTGAACTGATTAGGCCAAGAAAAAGCTAGTTCAGGCGTTCTTCAAAGAGGCTACACAGCCACAACAAATGTATGCACTAAATCTGCTAATGCCATAGCTCGGTTAGACAGAGATCTCCATGCTTTTTGCTCCCCACATCTTTCTCCCAGGAAGACTTTCTCCAGAAACATCAGTAAACTTGTCATCTTACACTGTTCCTCAAGTACTTCACTACATTCCTCAAAACTATCCTTTTTGAGAAGAGCTCACAACAGTGCGTAGACTGCCATGTAGGTATGTCATGATGCCTGAGTTGTCCTGTCTGGTTTGTCTGTTCTGGTCTTTTGTCTCCAATTTTCTCAGCTGCTCAGTTCTGAGAGGTAGGGACCTTCTGTCTTGTGTCCGTGCAGCACATAGCACTATGATGTCCTGTGTCCATCGTTTCACGTTTCTAAAAATGCCTGCAATCTGATTGATCCTAATTGCTCTTCTCCATTTCTAATGTTTAATCATATTTTGTGTAATCCTACTCCCCCTGCCTAAATGAGTGCGAAATTATATCTGGAGCAGCAAAATCTGCAGTGAAGGGGAACAAAAACTGTTTCCTTGACTTCTCATTAATTTTGGGGGCTGTAGCGTGTCTTCTTCTCAAGGGCTCCTACACAGGACTTTTGTGCCCTAGGCCTATGAAAGTGCTATAGCCATACCGTAACAGGCCTCTCAAATCCACCACCCCTAAAGATTTCTACTGCTTTACCCCCAAACAGGTAGCCTCTGCCTGTAGCACATACAGGTAGTCAAAGCTCCCAGCCAGATCTGCCTTTCCTATATCTCTCCCCAAGCACAAAACAGCCAGCTTGAGATGGTACTGAGAGCATAGTCTTGCTCCCATGCTGGTGATTCCTGAGGCAGGTGTGAACCTGTTAGATGAAGTCAGTGGTTATAACCACAGCACTAAAAAAAGATCCTGTGTCGCTGATGGTTGCTCTGTGGTGGACAGAAAGCTGAAGCTGTGAAGTTCAAGGTGTGTTTTAGTAACAATGCAAGTATATACCCAAAATGAATGTGTTAGATTTGAAAAATATCCAAACTGTTGTGTTACAATAATGCAAAACAAACTTGAAAAGATACTAATGCCTCTACATTGTCAGAGAGAAAAATGGGGCATACTAGACTATGGAGGGACAGGCCATATGTGCAATATTACTGGTTTGGTGGAGTACTGAGAAATTGCTCCCCATAAACTATCTTTTCAGCATCTGTTCACTCTGTTGTTGTGTGAATGCACTCCCAAAGTGCTGGACAGACTGAACACAACTTGCCATCACTCATAAAAAATTGCTGTTCTGGCTGTGAGGATGTTCTCTGCCCTAGCAGAACGCATCCTCGCTCCCCCTTCTCCAAAGGAGATGGACAGTCGGGAGGCAAGTTCATGCTCGTGGTGGCTGTGGAAGTGGCTAGGCTTAACTGTCCTCCATGAGGGTCTGCCTGAAAACTGTTCCCACCCCAATGACTGAAGAGCCCTTTGAGGATGGCAGGTTCCTGTCCCCAGTCACCTTAAGGCAATGTAGGGGAATTTCTGACAAAGCAAAGGGACCTCAGCGGAGCTGGTTCCTGGAAACACCCAGCTCAACTGGAATCCCCGTTTGTCTTGCCTCACTCTATGAATCTGTAAGATTTGTTCTTTTAAAAGCCACCTTTCGTGCTGTACACAAAAAACCTCACTATGTGACACCTCCCATTTCAATTTCAGGGCTCCCTCAGGCTCATGTTTTATACCTAAGACATCATTTGGTCATTATTTTCTACCTTGCTGGTGGCTCAGTGTCCCTCTTCACCTGCTCCCTACTTAAAAAGTACCATAATCCTTCCCACCTCCCATCCTTCACAGAGACACACACACACCAGTGTACCGCAATTTTTTCTGCTAGGATCTCAAGTCTCTTCCCACACCAAAGGTTCTCTGTCCATACCATTTTCCCTTGCCATCTACCCTCCTACCCACTGTGAGGATTTTGTCTTCCTCCCATTTTTCCTACTCATGGCTCACTTGACCCTAATGTCCTTATGCTAAGGACTTTATGCTCTTTATTTCTGTACTAAGGACTTTACGCTCCTATTTTTCTTTTCAATTCAGGCTCCCTCCACCTCCTTCCCTCCCTACCTCCAGGGCTGGGTTCATACCCATTCCCTCACTGTTGTTACGGGGTTTTTTTTCTGTCTGGGAGAGGAATTTTTCAGAGTACGGGTGTGTCCCAGCTGTGTTGAAAGGACAAACAGAGAGGATGGACGGGTAGTTATCTTGGAAGGTGTTAATATGTGTCCTTAATGGATTTTTGGTTCAGTATACACTTAGCAAAGTGCCTGAGACTGTAGTTCTGATAAACATAGGGAAAAGGCTCAGTACCCTCTTCGTGTTTTCTTCCTTCTTCATTATTAAATATTTACCAAAATCAAGAGAGTTCTGCCCACTTGTGCCAAGAATACTCCCTGAAACTCAAGAAATAACTGTGTTCAGAAGTTACTGCTTTAGAGAAGACAAAAGGTATAGTGAGGATGAGTGTAGGGCTCACAAACTCCACCCATAACTTGTACAAAACAGAGAAAACACAGTCTAGCAAATATGATAATGTGATTTATTCAAAGATGTTTTCACACTGAAGAACGTCTCTTTAGGCCTCCTAAACCAAAACAAGCCCCCATGCATACTGAGAAAAGCATGATATGCCAAAACATGTTTACCCAATTTTTTTTATAAAATACTTACCACGTTTGTCTTAATTTGAGTTTAAAACTAGCATGAAAATTGTCTTAATCTCCACACTCCCAGTCTCATTAAACTGTTTCTCTTGCTCTTTTTCCTCCGGTTTATTTATTTTTGGCTCCTCCTCCGTCATTCCTGGTTCATATTTATTTGTGTTTGTTCTTGTTTTTCAAATACAGGACCGCTTCTATTGTCTTTACTCAGACGATTCTTATTGAAAGCAAATGGCAGTCTTACTGGAGAAAGGCAACAGAAATGATCCACGGTTTTCATATTAGGATCTTGCTTCTGTGGCAAGCCGCATGCTGGTAGAGATATTCACCAATATACGAGTAGCCTCAGATGTCATCGCAGATGACCAGTTAAATACTATGTTTCCATTTACAATCTATATAAGGAATTTATTGTTCATAAAGTTTTCTATTTTTAACCTATTTTTAAAATGGTTTCCACTCAGAAGGGGCAGTATTATTTACGAATCTAATTCTTGTGCTATGAATTATTGAAGACTGAAGGAAAACTAACTGGTTTGCTGGCAAGGTACGTATGTAAGAACATTGACCCATGCCTTTGACTGATGATGGCTTCTTGTCAAATCATTTGAGTGATGCAATTTGTGGAAAAACCTTTGTATTATTCTCTGTTGCTTCCAGAAATGGCCAGATGTTTCTTGGTACATAAATTTTATTAATCTTGAAAGGGGATTGTAAACTCCTTTTTTAGCAGAGTGAAGATGGATGATTTATCTCTAAGGCAGTCAAGACTCCTAATTGCACATCTTCAGTCAATGGGAATATTGCTCTTGACTTCAGTAACTACAGAATGAAGTCATCGGCAGGAAGATAGACTTTTTTTTGTCTAACCCTCCCCAGAGGAAATAGTTAAGAATTTTTCTTAGATTGAGACTACCGTTTTCTCTCCAAGTCTTGGCATTTCCTTACAAATTACCATTACCTTTATTTTTCCTGCATGATCTATCTCCCTAATGCAGAGTCTGAGCCATCGTGAACAAGTATGTAGCCACCTTGCCACAGCTTGGTTTACCCTGTGCTGATGTAGTCAATGCTGTATTATGTTGGATACAGAGAAGTTCATAACAACAGACCACAGGGATTTCCTGAGAAGCTAGGAAATATTTCTCACATTTCTTTCAGCTTCTTCAGTGTTTCATCCTTGTAATCATATCACTACCCCACTAACCAGCCTCAAAAATAGAAAGGAAACTCAATTTGTTAGCTCTATAGCTTTAAATAATCCTGAACAGAAAAATGCTGGGGAGAGATTGCATGTTATTGATTGTTTTGTCTCTTTAATCAGACAAAAGATGAGGCTTTCTGGGGAGTAAACATCTTTCCACAAAAAAAAAAAATCACATCTTTTCCACAAAATATTTGAGAAGGTGGTCTTTTAGTAAATTTTCCTGAAGGAAGTTTTAAAATAGGTTTAAATTATTGCCAGATACCTAAATGTCTTTGGCCCAGGGACAGTACTTAATAAGCAGTATGCTGCAGCCCACTCCAAATTCTGCTGTCATTATAACCCATGGTTTTAACTTTTTTCCCTTCCCTTCCCTTCCCTTCCCTTCCCTTCCCTTCCCGC
>VYXH01006126.1:130227-158070 GCA_013397275.1 Burhinus bistriatus | reverse complement strand
CCTATGCAATTCTTTGGAGGGAAGGGGAAGAATAAACCACATCTGACAAATGTATTATTCATACCATTTCATTGCTGGAAAACCCTTAGCTTCAAGTGAGGTTTGAAGGCAGTATGAGAGTGAATTCTGGTAGATTGAAAAAAGGTCACAGCTCCAAAACAGCGTATATGGGACATGTGTTTTCCCCTCTCTGGTATCTTTACAGACATTGTTTCTGTAGGACAGTAAACAGATCTGGATCACAAGTGTGAACGTGAAAAATATTACTGCATTTAATGAAACTTTCTTTTATGAAGAAAGTCCTGGAAGGCGGTCTGGACTTGAAGTAAATGAAAACACTTAAGAATGGAAGAGGATCAGCAGAATTGCGCATTCAGAATTTTATTATCAAGAACTTCCAAAGATTTGAGCAACAGATATTAGTAAACCAGTTGATATTAATGAATAAAGCCAAATACTCTGAAATGTCCAGAAAATAAAGATTCATGCAATGAGCTTTTGGGCTAGTTGACAGTCTAGTTCTGCTGCTTTTCCCAGCATGGTGTCAGGGAGACTGCCACTCTTTCTGCCCTTGCAGGATTACTCTCAAGTAGACAGTCTTCCTAGGGCTTATTGAAGAGTGTTTGCGGCCAAAATATGCTGATGATGTGGCATAGAAATACTCTGATCTCACAGATCTGATGCAGACACTAATAGGAAATTAACTGGGGAAGGCAGGCGAGGAAGATGCGAGAAGAGTAGGGGATGTATCACGGGAACAACAGCTTAAAAAAACGCTCTTGCCAGAAGGCAGTGGTCTTATGCATTGGAGTATGCTACTTAAGAGTTTAAAAATCCAGAGTGCTAATCCTGTCTCAGCATAAATCATCTGTCAGTATTACTGTGTGTTGTGAAAGTGACTCCATACTTACTGTAGGCAACCATTACAACTCTGCTACTAACGTTGGGATGATACTTCTATGCCATAATTCTTGGCCAAAATACAGAACACTCTTAGTGAAGGTTCTCAGGCCGCATTTAATTTTCCACTTTGCTCATTGTCAGTACAATAGGGCATTTTATGACCCAGTTTCCCAACAAACAAACAATGTGTGGTATTTTAACATTTCTTCCTACAATAGATCTTTGGAGAGCCAAAGATGGTTCTGAGCATAGTTGAAGTCTTCAGACAGTTTGCAGAGTCCGTTCAGTAGATTAAGCCCTCCCCAAAGCTCTTTGGGCCCTCAGTAACTCTCAGACAGTCACTCCCTTCTGCCAGGGTAGGTGGCAACGTTTTTTGTTTGGTTTGTTGCTTGGTTTTTTTGGTTCTTTTGTTTTTTCTTTTTTTTTTTTTTTCCCTTGGGCACTCAGCTCAGCGTATCTTTACCAGATACAGCTTTGTATGCGGAAGCTATGGGTTCACACGTGTATCACAGATGACCTTTGGATAGCTGAGAGATTTCAATGTGAACATGTAAATATTAAGAATTAAATATTCTGCATTCTGTAAATATTAAGAATTAAATATTCTGCATTTATTCCTTATGAGAACATTATTACTCCATACTCGTAAAATTAATTTTTTTTTTCAGTTTAGCGTAATCTTTTCTAAAGCATTCTAAAATAGGCACTTTTAAGACAGAGCAAGAGGGTCCACTTGGGAAATACTGTTGAGCAACTAATAAGCACTACTCTTCCATGTAGAAAAACCCTTAGATTTTTGTGTAGTTGATGTTCGATGTTTCTGAAATAGAGGCATTAGCTTTACAGTTGCTATACTCTATGTGTGTATATATATATTTATATGCTATATATGTGTTAGTATACACACTAATAAGTAGTCCTTTGCTTATCATTTTGCTGTCAGGAAAGCAGGTTTTCCCACTTTATGGGACATGTCTGTAGATGGGTGTGTTGCGGTTGTTTTGTTTGTTTTTTGTTTCTTTTTTCTTGGAGAAGCTTCCTTATTCCCTTTATAGCCTTCTTCCTCCAGCCAAATTTTCTATAGGCCTTTCACCAGTCACTGTTGGGGAAAGAGCAGTCTTTATTTTTCTGTATTTTCCGTGATGCAACTAGGTCATTAAACCAACCAGCTTCCGCTATCTGTCAGAGCAGTCTGGATTAAGGCATGATTATTTAAAAGAGGACCAGAAATAAAAAATCCTAGCAAACTGAATTCTCTCCCCCTTCTCCTTCCTGACTTTGCTAAGATTTTAATGAAAAGCCACCAAACCTCACATGAAAACCCTCGAGTTTCAGGCACAAAGAGTACCCAGAATTCTGTTACTTGGTTGGCTTTATGGGTACCTGCAAGCATAAATTCAGGGAAATTGAGTTTATGTAAACAAAATTTGTGGCAGGGGTTGTTCATGAGGGACACCTCCTACGAAAAGAAGTCTTGTGGCTGATGTCATTCCCAGCATCCTTTTACATGGTGAATCTGTGCTAGTGGTTAAGTAGTGCAGTTACCTGAAAATAAGATCACTGTGGTCTTCAGACGTTTGGCTCCTAAAGCTGTTCCGTAGAGGTTGCCAGCAATTGAGTGAAAAAGAAAAAAAAAAAAAAAAAAAATTCTTAAAAAGTTTGTGATGCTCCTCTGAAAATCTCTTGCTATTTTGAATTGAGTTTAGGGATTTGGAGTTAGAGGTTAGAAAGTTCAAAAAGTGATCTGGAAGAGCTTGTCATCCCCACCCCCAGCAATGGAAATGAACCTGTAGGACAGAGGAGTTCTGTCCATATCTCACTTCCTTTTTTGTTTCTCATCAGTTCCTGACCTGAATAACAATAAAAAGCTTTGGTTTGGAAATACAACCGTTTCCCAGAAGAATGATATTTAATATTTCAGACAGGATGTATTCTATCAGACCTTTGTGAGAACTACTTCGTCAGTTATTTGTATCATTTACGTTTTTGGCTGTCTGAGCAAGAGCTGATGTCCTTACATACCATTACAGCTTATATGAATTCAGTGCAGAGATGACCATAGGGACAATGCAAATACTTTACGCACTTGTAAATAGTTCCTCTTTTCAGATTAACAAATTTGTACTCGGCTGAGGCCCCTTGCCCTAAAAATGTATTTGCAGAATTTTTTTTTTTTTTTGCTTAACATTGTCATGTGGCAAAGCCTGTAATTAGATGAAGCTTTATGCAGTGCAATATCTAAAAAAACTACCATGCACTGTAATGTATTATTATATATAATGCCATAAATACTCTTATGTTGACTCCTGTCTTTCTGTGCTGCAATATTCTTTTCTTTCTGATAAGCTTCAAAAAATAAGTTTGGATATTAACAGTGCATAGTGGTATGAAAAATACCATATAAAGAGAGGCTATTGGAACCAAAAGTTCTGTTCAGTGGGAAAAGCTAAAGTTAAATTAGTTCATTTCTGAAGATGTGGATCAAGATGAAATGCTGAACTTCCCTGTGAAAACAAACGCTTGAAAGAAAATGTTCTTGGAATCAACAGTATTTTCAAGGGAAATGGTTTAGGCTCCTTCTGTTATAATATTTATTCCAACATATGAAGGTCTATTTCAAGAAAAGTTTAGTTTCAAAACGTACTGTGTGTATATATGGGTTTTTTTTCTGTTAAGTATTTTAATGAAATGTTTACAGTTGGAAATGTAATCTAACAGTTGTATTCTTATCAACTGAAATAAATCAATTTTCTGCATTATTTGTGTGGTGTTTTCCATTTTTTTTCTTATCAACAATTTGAGAAAGTTTGATGCTAATAGTCATTTGAGGGGGGGTTATAAGAACAGTAAGCATACTTGCCTCCAGTAATATTTTCAGTTAACTCTTCTGCAGTTGCGATTTTGGAATATTTGTGAGCATCATACGTGTTTTCTATCCAGTAGCCACTAGCTACAGGCACCAAATAGCTTACATAAAAAGAAAATAGTTTGCTCTGTGACTCTTGGGAAACATCTTCGAAAGCAAATACTGCATTTTAAGTCCTGGTCATTTTAAGTGTTCTGTATTCTGTCTTCCAAAAACATTGTGACTTATATCAAACACACTAACTACAGCTGGGATAAGTAATGGTGCGTTCTGTTAGGTATTGCATAGATTTCTTTTTATTTTTTTCCTTTTGTCCCTCCCCGCCCCCTCCATTTATGCTGTGATTGACAAAGGTTAGCATTATCTGTTTTTAGTCTCCTGATCTATATGAATAATACAGCATTCATTTTCTTACTATTTATGTACTGCTTTTTATCCTCAGTGGAAATTACTTTGAATCTACAGATGAAAAGCATGCTAATTTATAAAACTCGGATATCTGTCCTAATTCTACAGATGTGGTAAACCAAAGGAATGAGATAATTAATAAGATCGAGCTCTGCAATGAAGTCAGAAATGGTTTTGCAGCAGACATCACGTGGCCTAGGGTTTGGACCACAATGGACATATAGAGAGACTCCAGCTCCTATCTGAGTGATCGATGCGGCATCTACAAGCAAGGGTCCTTTGTGCAACAGCCTTACAAAATTTCCTAGGAAAAAAACAGCGAAGTAATATTTGCCCAACAGTTACTATAGAGGTTGTGGAAAAAATAAGTTGATATTTTGTTTGCCCTTTCCAAATAGTGTCAGTGTATGTGTGTATACAAATATTTTTATAAAGTTTATATATTATTAAGTATATAGTATATGTTATTATGTATATATACACACACAAAAATAAAACCCACAGGCATTTTAAGAGTAGAGTTCCTTGAATGCAAATCCTTGGATAATTTGTGGTTGTCTTCCTCCTAGGGTTCAGCAAACTCCTGCTTTTGATGGCAGCTTGCTGCTGTAGAATGAGACCATGGCATGACTGTGGATAAAGAGTATGCTGGGGGGAATGTATTAGGAGGCAGCAGCGGTCTCTGGGATAGATCTTACATGATTGCTGAATCGTGAAGTTCTATATATTTATTTATTTATGTATTTTAAAAGGTAATAGTCCACATAGAAAACCCCTGCATTTACACATTTGAAAATGCACTACTTTCTGCAGGGCAGGAGGCTGAACATGGCTTTTTGAGGCCACCGCACAGTGCAGTGAGTTGTCTTGCTTAACATTTGCAGTTTTGGGAAGTTCTCTTGCTGCACAGTGTTTCTGCAGGGTGTGATGCGGCCAGGTGCTGAGTACTGCGAGTGTGTGCTCCACTTCAGGCTTTGAATAGCCTAATTGCAGTGAAGCCCTTCAGATTGTTACAACAGTTTCTTCTAGAAAGAGGGCGTAATTAAACATAAGTCTTTTAAGGTCACCTCTTCTGTGCTGATAGTCACAAGTGCTACAATTAAATGCTGTTCTGTATTTGCATGTAGAATGGCTTCCACTCGGAGAACCCTGCTTGCTGTACAGGTACTATGCATCTTAATTCACTAACACATGTATTAGTAAGGGATGGGGGTTTTTTGAGGACACGGCTGCCATCCAGAGGTACCCTAACAGGCTACAGTAATGGACTGAACAAAACCTCATGAGTTTCAGAAATAACAAGTGCAGAGTCCTGTACCTAGAACAAACTCACCTCTCCATCAGGACAGGCTGGGAAGCCGATCTGCTTGAGAAGGACCCAGGTGGGGACAGTCAGTTGGGCACGAGTCACTGGCATTACTGAAAGCTGAGAGCTTTGAGATCAAAAAACGACATCAAAGACATCAACAGACTGGTGTGAGTCCAGTAGGGGCCACCCTGATGGTTGGGGGCTGGAGCACATGCCCTGTGAGGAGTGGCCAAGGGAGTGGTGCTTGCTCAGCCTGGAGATGAGATGGCTGCGGGGGGACTTCACAGCAGCCTCCCAGCATCTGGAGAGGTGACTGAAAAGACAGTGGCCGTAAACTGAAAAAGGAGAGCTTCCAACTGAGTATAAGCAAAATATTTTTCAATCTGAGGAGAACTGAATGCTGAGCAGGTTGCCCAGAGAAGCTTTGAAGTCACAGTCCTTGGAGGTTTTCAAAACCTGACTGGACAAGAGCCCTGAGTCCACCCTCCTTTTGAGCAAGAGGCTGGGCTAGAGACTTCCCAAGCGATTTCTGTGATGCTAGGTTCTACTTTTTAGAGAAACTGAGACATGGTGTTTGTAACTTGCTTGAGATGACATACCATCTGTGGCTGAACTGGGAGTAGAGTTATTAATTCTGAGGCTCAGTGGTGCATATGTGCATGCTAATGAGATCTCTTGGGTGAAAGAGCCATTGCCGCTTGGGAAAATAGGCTGGAGAGAAATCTAGGTTAAATCCACATAGCGTTCCATCATACTAATGCTTGAGATTCAGGCAGTTGTAGGAAGAAAGCAAAAAAATTTCAGACGTAAGAAGCGAGCAGGATAAAGAAGAGACAGGAACTGGAACAGTCAAGGTCAAAAAGATAATTTGGTATTGATCCATTTTAAGTGGAATAGGAACCTTCTGAGTTCCCGTTTTGGAACATTGAGCTAATAATTCAGGATAAAGTCGAGAGAAAGTTTCAAGTTACAGATTTAGTGTAGTTTTTATAAGTATGGTAGAACGCAAGTCAATTTTAAGTCAAAAGAATATGGGTGGGGAAAAGGATTTATTTTGGCAATGTGTAAAAATGAAGTATTTTTAAAAATTGGACAGTTTAATGAAGTGCCATGTTTGACATGCTGTAACCATAAAGGGTGTAGTGATTTTGTTTTCTGAAGGCAAAATGTATTCTGAAGAATGTGCCGTTTAACCTTTCATGTTTGGGCTTTCTTTTTTAAAAGAAATAAACATCCCTCAGGCAGCTCTTGCCAGATATCTGTGCAAGCTTTTGTCTGTGTGTTCTAGTCTGTGACTTGCGAACTGTTGCACCGGAACACTTCTGTTTTCTTAACATACTTGAGAAAAATAGGAATGCAGAACAGATTTCCATCATTCGAATTTATGCAAATGTATAGGTAAATTCATCAACATTTATATCTCATAAAAAAACCCCACCGTGCACCCTGGCTTCTACCACTTCTTCACTAGCAAAGCTTATGAAAACTTTCTGTATTTAGTACGGTGGCAATAGCAGATCTCTGTGGCTGTCAGTGGCATAAGAACTTTTGAATGCAACATCCAGACATTTAAAGACAGCAGATTTTCCTAGTGTTGTAGGTTTTGTTGAAGTTTCATGCTGGGGGCAAGGGGAGGGGGGAGAAGGAAATAAATGATATGGAGAGATTTTTTCCTTGTCTAGAACAGACCCAGCACTCCTGGATTTGTTAAATGAAGCAAGTGGTTAGGGTTATTTATTAATCCTTTCGCTGTGTAGTATTAGTGTTACTTAAAAACTGTAGATGTGTATCACGGAATGGTTGAGGTTGGAAGGGATCTCTGGAGGTGTCTGGGCCAACCCCCCCCTGCTCAGGCAGGGCAACCTAGAGCCAGTTGCCCAGGACCACGTCCAATTGGCTTTGGAATATCTCCAAGGATGGACACTCCACAACCTCCCTGGGTAGCCTGTGGCAGTGCTCAGTCACCCTCACAGTAAAAAAGTATTTCGTGGTGTTCAGAAGGAATGTAAGATGGTATTAAGATCCTGTTGTGCTAATTGTTGTACAGAATGACAAGGGAGGGCAGTCCTTGGCCCTGAGTATTTACAGTGAAAATGCAGGACAAAGAGGCACAGGAGTGTTGGTTGGTGGAGCAGTCTAAAGATGTGGCCATAGCCCAGCTGGTCTTCCTGAGAGTGTAGCACGCTGATGTGGTGAATGGTTCATCTTGTAGCAGTAATGAAGGGGGGAAATGGAAATGAGGTTTGCCCAGTACTCTGCATGTCGCAGAGACCGGAAAACCCTGCTTTGGGATGGGGAAAGGTACGGGGCGCATAGACACAGGATAAGAAGGAAGTTGTAGGAAGACTTGAAACCACTGTGTTTGGTGGTGAGGGAAGGGGAGTTGAGGGATCTTGGAACTGGACAGAGAAAAGAGGAGCAATTTGGGGAACACAGTTTGAAGAGAATGGAGTAAAATATAGCATGTGGTTAGTTCTGCAACTGCTATAGACAGCCTGGGATGAGGATACAGCCGAAAGTTGTACATGTGAATCACCTGAAGAAAGTCCTTGTTTGGTCTACAAACACAAAACTTTCACACCATTTAAATGAGTGTGGTTGGGTTGGGTTGTTTGGGTTTTTTTCCACTTTCTAGGCCGTGTAAGACCAAAGCTAACAATAAAAATAACCACTCTGAACAGTACTGCTCCCAAATTTAATCAAAACAGCAGACTAAATAGTTACAGGCTTCTTCTTTACTGGTCCTCTTTAATTGTTGGCTGCTATCAAGTTTTGTAATCTCTTCTGTCAGAAGTTGAAGGCAATGTTTAGGTAAACTGGGATTACTCACATCAGTTAAGAACTGCAGGATTACTCTTCTGAGACAGCTTCTTTTATTGTCCCTCTATCACGTAGTTGTGGGTGAACTGCTGATTCACATCCTTTACATTCATTTTACAGTTGTTATGTTCCTTGACTTCCTGCAGAGAAATTGAAGTCTTCGTGTTTTACCATGTTTCTCTCTAGTTTTATTTCCGGCTCTCCTCTTCTTGCTTGTTTTCTGATTTGTTTTTGTTCTCCCTTTACCTCCCTCTTTCCCAATAGATGCAACTTATCTTATCCACCAGCACTGATTCCCTTTTTAAGATGATCTTGAGCTGGTGGCTTATATGAATGTTTTTATTCCACAATGGTTATGACGTTTGAACCATGAAATGAGTCATTTAACAGACACCTCATTTTTGAATAAAACACCCCCATTATTTGGTGAAAGGTAGCATTCAACTGATACAAAAATGAACTTTGGAAATCTCTTGGATTGTATTTTCTTCTTGCTGCTGGATTTCCTAGTGATGTACTGATTTTGTATTTACAGTGTTATTCTGTAGGACATATACGGATATTAGAAATACAGGAAGAGGTTAATAGTACCAACTGCCTCATAGATCATTCAAATTAATTAATCTCCTTGGTTATCCAAGCTACGTGACTGCAGCAAGCAACACCAGAACTAAGGCCTGGTTTTCATGCTATTCTTTAGGCAGAGAGCCTTTGGCCAGATGGACATGTCCCTGTCCATCTTGACAGAAGAGGAACTGGCAGTACTGCCACAGAGGGGTTGCAGTGTTCAGATATCAACTGCACATAAACAACCATAGCTTGTTTTCAGGCTTCATCGTTTGCGTAGAAAGAATACGTCACTCCTTGTGATAAGCGAGAGATCTCTGAGGCATCTATTGTATACAGAGTCTGTTTTCCCAACTAGCAAGTTAAAAGATCATTGTACTTAAAATTTAAATTTAATTTTATTAGGAAACATAAAATTGCTGCTTGAGAGGCAGATCAGCATGATGGCCTTCCAGATTCGCAGCATCTGCCAAGTGAGGAGTCTTGCAAAAGCCTGCCTTAATTTCCCATCTGCAACAAGTAATAAATAGAATACCAGGCTTGGAGCAGTCTTCAGGCAGGAATACCATGGGAGGAATGCAGACCTCTTTCTAAATTGAGTTCATTTTAAATTGACTGTCTTTTGGGAGGATTTTCTACAGATGTCAGATTTACAAGTCAGAGCAGGCGAGCCTGACCAACAGAATTCAATTTATACAGCCATTGGTCAGTGTTTTATTTCAAGACTTTTTAGCCCCCCTCATTAAAAAACACTTTCAGGGAGTCATCATTAACTTCTCTTTTCCCTGTTCCACTCATTAAAGCTGCCGTTGGTCAATATTTGCCTTTAGGAAGCTCAGTCAGCCCCACTGCATTCTGTCTATCTGTGTGAGCTAACTGGCATGCAAGGGACCTCAGAAGAAAACTGAAGAGCTTCCAGCCAGTTCTACACACACTAATTGTAAGCATTTATATATATGTGTGTGTCTGTGTGTATATGTGTGTGTATATATATTAGATGTTATTCTCAGATGCGTAATTATGGACAGCTTGTGTATTATGCTGCCGACATTTTTAGTAATATTTGTAATACTCAGTAATACTCTGCATCTGGTTTCTCTGTGGATCAAAGACTGCATGTCTGTTCTGAAAGACATTTCCCCCTCCCAAAATTATTTTTATTGCAATTGTATCTATTTTTAAATTTCGGCCACTATCTTTTGCATAGGTGCACAACGGTCATACATTATTCTGGACTCTCCACAGCATATCCAAGCACATCCATCATATCTCTTTTAGGTGGATTCTTACCTATTCATATTAATTTTTTACCTATTTTTACCTACTCATATGATTTTTTATTTTTTTTATTTTTTTAATTCTATAATTGACGTGTGCTTAATTTCTGCAATGGAACAAGGTCTGATAGTCTCATCCATTTTAATATGAACTAGCCATATGCCTTGTAAGTTTTTTAGGCTGCTTTACTTCCATAATGTTAAAGCAATTCTATTCCACTATGTACAAAAAGCCACAAGGGGAAAGTCTAAGTAATTACCGAGTCTAATTATACACATTTGTGACTCAGTATTGAAGTTTCTTAGAAGAATTTTGTGATGTTACCCCAAACATGAATTTGGTACTTCTGAAATTCAGCATTTAATTAAAAAAAAAAAAAAAACCAACACAAAAAGGCATTAAAATGGAACTGAAAAGAGCAAGAGAGTATATGGCCAGTAGCCATTAATAACTGCTAATGTGTGCAGATTTAGAGGTTATTAACTTTTTTTTCTTTCAGTCCACTCCAGAACAGTTAATGCTAATTGTTGTAAATGTGTTCTTGTGAAGACCTCTCTCTCTCTCTGTAATTGAGAGGTGCTTTGGTAAATAGTTTGTGGTATCATTTTGTCCATCTCCAAAGTGTTTCAGGGTTCCAGTAACAAGATAAAGTGCAGCTTTACATGAGCTGCTGCGGTCACTGATGGAAGGGGTCTTTACTCAAAACTGCAGTCACCTTGCAACTGCTTTGCGAGGAGGAGACCAATTTGAGAGAATCTTGCCAACACCTTTAAATCTCAAATAAGAGAGAATTTAGTACTTCTCATTTTCTATCTACAGGAAAATTGTTCCTGCAGAGCTTGAAGCTATTCAGCTTCGGAAGTTCTGAGCTGTTTAATTTTAACACTGTAGGATTTAGTGTACAAGTGGCAGAGATGCTTCTGTTTCATGTCTTGTCCATGGGAAACAGGCTAATCAAATGTTTTCCAATTAGAACAATCAGCTCATCAAGGGAAACAAGCCACTATTGGGCTTGCATCCAGTTCCTCCTAAGGCATTTTGCATCAGAGAAGATTAGTTCTGTGGCATCATCTTAAGGTTGAGGATTCACCAGGGAGTTGGAAGTACACGGGGCAGGGATGAAGCAGAAGAGGGGAAACAAAAGGACCAGAAAAGCAATGATTAATTATTGCTGCTCACAGAAGTAGAGAGGTATATTTTTAGAGGTCAATCTTCACCTCAAGTACATGATGCTTTCTTTTGTCAGATAACTCTGGCTGTGGAAGGCTAACCTAGAGAAAAATTAGTCAGTGAGGCTGCAGTCTCATGTTGTGCTCTGGCTTCAGAAGCCGGCGATGCAATCTGGGAACAAAGTGCGGTTGTAACTGTGTGAGGAGAGGCGCTAATTCAGCACTCTCCCTCTTTGTCGGGATCCGCTTTCACTTAAATGTTTTTTCTTTCAGAACATGAGTCACCTGGAAGGAGGGTGAGCATCCATCACACTTTCTTCTCTTGCAGTGCGGAGGGTCAGATTTATACAGCTAGGGATGAATTATTCTTTCGGGTCAATTCAGCCAAAACTAAGCTGTCATGGCAACAATACAAAAGCTTAGCCAGCTTAGCCATGGGACGGCTACTAATACGAGTATAATTTAGCTTCAGTAGGTTATTTATAATATTTTAATTTTTAAGGTGGTTTTAAACTGCTTGATGGTGTACTTAGTTTTCAGGTTCAGAAGAGGAAATAAATTCTGTGTTCTCCTTCAACAGCACAAACTGTTTTTCAGTGTTACCTAAGCCTTGTGGTTCCTCTGTACTGAGATGTAATACTTCCATGCACTGTCCTAAGCAAGAGGGTAAACCGGGCTTGAACTCTTGTTCTAAATGTGGCATGCAATAGGCTGTGGACAAGTCAATGCAATAGGCAACTACAAATACAAAGTATGTTACTGGGCCACCATTAGGGATGCCTTCAGAAATAATAATGATAAAATTTAGCTGCCGGTAGAGGTTTAAAAAGTTCTATTAAACGTATTGTTTACATCTGTCATCTCATATATTAAAGCAAAATTATTTAGGGGGGCAAAATTATTTAGGGTAGAACACTGATAAACTTGTCCTTCAGGTTCCTCCTAGCATGGTAAAAGTGTAAAAGTTACTTTCTTTTTTCTGATTATTTTTGTGGCCTATGCAAAATTAATTTGACATTAATCCCTATTTCCAGGTAGATATTCATGCTGTGTATGCCTTCTGCACCATTTCCCAGATGCATATTTTATAAGTTTTTCTGATGTAAAAATGGAAGAGGCAGTTATTCCACTAATGAATAACTCTGCTTGGAGTTAAAAAGAAAAGCTGCACTGAGAAGGAATAAAGATACTCTTTATATTCTTCACTAGGGAATATTTTGGCATTGTATCCCAGAGCCAGTTTGCTATCCGTTTTTCTGACATTAACTTATAACAGTTTAAATGACAGCTATTTAAAACCGTTTCGATTGGGTGTCCTCTATGTGTTGAAATATCTAGGGAAATAGTTACCTAATGATACAGGGCAACATAAAAATAAAAATTCTTGTTTTACCTGGTTTAGATTTATAATTGAGATGATTTATAGAAGAATCCACAGTGAATCTTAACCTGACCTGAAAGTTAATTAGATTACCATGGGTATTTTGTTCTATTCTCAGTCTTTGCAAACAGCCAGGTTAAAAACCATGCAGCTAGTAATCCTGTAATTCTTTACACTGAATTCCTTAAATAATTAGTAATGTAAACACTTTTAAAAGTTGTTACTTGTCTTTTCATTCTGCTTTTTCGGTCCACGGCAACTGTTGTCTAGCCACTCTCACTTTGCCTTGTAACGCGTTCCAGAAATGTTGGTTGGAGGGGGCCTCTGGAAGTCATCTGGTCCAACCTCCCTTTAGGAACAGGATGGTTGCCAAAGCAAGATCAGCCATGGCTTTGTCTGGCTGAGTCTTGAAAACCTCCAAAGATGGAGATTTCACACTCTGATTTACTGTGGTAGTTTGCAAGGTAATGTAAAACAAAATCTGTGAAATATCTTCAGTTTCACTCTAAATACTTCTGAATCAGATTTTGGCAGCTGTTGCCTGGCAAAGAAGCTACATTGCCACTAAGGTATGAAAGATAATTGCAGTCTGCTGTAAAGGTGGGTTTCACATCACCTAATTTTAGCTACGTGTGAATTAGGTACCTAGTTTGTTAACCAAGGAATTTCCCACTATGATCAGTGACAAGAAGTCCATCCAGAAGACTACTTCTCCCTTTGGGGGGTGGTTGGGACGAGTCATTCTCAGGAAGCGCCTCTTTCTCCCCTCCATTTACAGGGAGGATCCCCTTTGCGTTTGGTGTCAGACTTGCTTAGATAGCTTCTGCCAGATGAGGGGAATTCCATCCCCACTGGACCAAGGCAGTGTGGGGGCTACACCCACAAGTTTGTTCAAGTGAGAAATCATCCTAATTGGCAAATGCTGCAAAAAAAAACCCCGACATGAGGCAGAACGTCGACTGACAACCATACCTGTCAGTGCCTTCTCAAGCCATTCCCTCATGCTCTTCCTCCATTTTCTGGTTTGGGGTTTTTTGTTTATTTGGCTGTAATGATTTCGCCTTGGTCATCATTCTACCCTGTTGGTTTTTTGGTTGCAAAGGGGTAATGAATTGCTTTGTATTTATTTGAATTCTGAGATTTTCCCAGGATTATCATGGTTTGGAAGAGGGTGACTTAAAGATGGGGGGTTTCTGGTTACTTTTTTTTTTTTGGATGTGAGTTATGCAAACACTTTGGGGAGGAAAGAGGATTGTGATGTGGCTGAGAGAGGAAAGGTTTTGCAAGCAGCAGTTTATTGCTTAGGATGCCTGTGGGGACTGCATGGTTATGCAAACTAGTGCCCCAAAGGGGAAACATCCTGTCATTCCTTTAGCATAACATGCACAGCAGATAGAGGGAAGCATGGCCAGCACTGTCTTAGAGCAGAAAGCCTCCTTAACTACAACTTACGAAGCATCTTTTTTTCATTACCATTCTTACTATTCTGCCAGCAAAGAGGTGGTGAAGTCTGTCTTGTCCTGGTGGAACAACATAGGAAATTATATGTTTTGCTCTTCTTATTACCTTTGATCTTTTGTTGGTTCTTCAGGTTCACTTAAATTGCATATACCAAGATAAAAAAGAATGTGACCTTTCTGAATTGACTTCCTCGCTCTGCTGTTGTTGCATGGAGGTTACCTGAGAATGGGTATTTTTCGGTCTGCAATCTGTGAAGTGGTTCACTGTGTTTTATTAGGTTTCTCGGGAGATTTTGTTATATTTTTCTTTTCCTTAAGACTTAAGTCTGTTGATTTAGTCAGTGACGATGGCATTAAAAGTGACTGTTAATACAAGTTTTCCTAAACCTCGACTTCAATAGATCTGTTTTAAACTTTACCAGATAAAATATGTTTCCAAACAATTGTGCTGAAGTGCGTATAGCCTCTTCTGATGGTTGCAATGTTTGTATTTGCTGGACCTGAAGTATCTGCTATCATATGTGTCTTGGGAACACTGTGCTGAAGGTCCCTCTGATGCGTTGCAGGACCCCGAGGATGCTGTGCCTGTTGGGCAGAGGAGAGCCTGGTGCTGGTGCATGTGCTTCGGATTGGCCTTTATGCTGGCTGGTGTGATCCTGGGTGGTGCCTATCTGTACAAATATTTTGCATTCCAGGTAAGTCAAATACATTTTGTTCTGGGAGGGTTGCATTTTTCTCCGTTATGCTTTATGTTTAGAAGAGGGAAGAGGAGCAACAGACTAAACCAAATAGCCTTGCTGCTCTCATTTTTATCTGTCTAAAACTTCAGCTTCTCTAAAGGCAAAGTGTATGGCCTGCTCTGAAGTTACCTGTGGGCACAGGAGGGCAAGAGCGAAGCTGGCAAATAAAAGGGAGCAACACTTTTGAAAACCTTACTTTGCAGAGAAAGGATTATATCTAAATAGGGTTTAAGAACACCAGTGGTGCCCCAGATTTTCACCTGCTCGCTCTCCTGTTCAGCAGTGCGCAGTACTGGGGGTAGCTTAACCCCTTGAAAGCCTCCTAGTTTGATCCCGTATTTCCTAGAGGCATGCGGTACTGCTAATGCACGGGAAAGGGACTGCCTGGCAGAGCAGTGCAGTGACTCTCCTCCTTCCTAGCTTCCACAGGGATAAGAAAAACAAGCCCTGCAGGGGACTTGGGAGAAGCACAGTCAACGTGGTTAAACACGCTCTGTCAAGTCTAATCCACGCTGACAGGATTAGACCTCTGACAAATGTATTTTCAGTCTTTAACAAGTGACACCCTGCAAGAGGAGCCCTGTGAAGGCAGCGGTGCCAGGAGAGTGGAGCATCTACCTGAAACAGGGGAGATCCGAGTTAAACGTCATCTTCCTCAGGGGGAATTGTCACTGGGCAGCGGTGGATGTGCTGAGCTGCTGCCCAGGTGGTGCGAGCACACCCTCCCTCCTTCAGAAACTGCTGGGGTTGCGAGACTCACAGGGTCAAAAAAGGAGAGTACAACCAAAACATGAATCCTTCTAGCCCACTGGTTAGTGCACATAATTATAAGGTAGAAATTTTGTGTTCTTGTCCCTGCTACCAGGATTATTCTTTTTTTCCCCCATTTTAGTAGCTGCTAGCGTAGAAGGCAAAGTGATTAAACGTGAGAAATTCTAGCTGAACTTGCTGTAGTCTCTTTGGCTAGCATGTTAACCTAATTTACAGGGGAGCAGTAGCGTTGCAAACGATGCTTAAACAGCGTAGCGTATCTTGGTGGATTAACACGCTCAGAGTAGCTGAAGGCCTGCTGTATTACTAGCACGTCTCATCCGTGCTGAGCACCACAGTGCTCCACCTTTCACATGCCAACTAGCTGAAATTGAAAGTGCCATTTAATTGAAACCTGTGGTACTTGTTCATGAGTCAGATCTGGGTAGAAGGAAACATTCAGGAATTGAGGTAACATTGCACTGAAGACGTTTTCTATGTAAAACTTTAAATTGATGGCATGTGCATATGCATAAGTTGTGTTTCTAAAACTATCTGGCCTATAAATTTGGTGTATGCCTTCCTCTGACTCGGGACTTTCACACTTCACTTAGGTAACTGCCGTGTGTACCGTGACAGAAGGACACAGATTGGTTGTTTTAATTTCTTTTTATTAGTTTTTTTTGTCTTTTAAAACTGTTCAAAACAAAAAATATTTCTTTTAGAAACTGCCTTTTCAAAGCTTCTAAAGCCTTGCAAAACTAAGCAACTTTGCAGAAGAATTGAGGTTGGAAGGAAACTCTTGAAGCCATCTGGTTCAACCCCCTGCTGCAAGCAGGACCAAATTCAGAGTTAGGCTTGCTTTTTAAAAGTGATTTGGATGATCAGTTTCAATGTCTTAAATTGTAATTACTGACTGCAGTTAAATCATAATTTAATAACAATATGCATGTATATAGATGTAGGAACTTCATCGTCTTTCTAAAAATAAGATGCAATGTGCCACAGACAACGGATGCAAAATAGAAGACTAAATTTTAAGAACCTGCTTTGGGATCCTGTTTTCCATCAGTTCAAGGGAAGGACTCCCTCTGGGTTCAGTACAATCAAGGTTTTACCCATGGTCCTGTTGTAGCTAGCAACTGGCTCCTACTTTGGTGTATGAATCAAATTAAAGGGAAAACATTTCATCTAGTCTGACAAGTTTTTCTTCTCCGCAGTGCTTTGAGAATATTAGTTTTAAACTTCTAACAAGGCTATTGATGTTTTTGTTGCTGGCTTGTTCACTATTTTTAGCAGGGTGGTGTTTATTTCTGTGGAATAAAGTACATTGAGGATGGCTTAAGTTTACCTGAGCCTGGGGCAGAGGCTCAGAGTGCTCGCTACCACACGATTGAGCAAAATATTCAGATCCTGGAGGAGGAAGATGTTGAGTTTATCAGTGTGCCAGTCCCTGAGTTTGCTGATAGCGATCCTGCTGATATCGTCCATGACTTCCACCGGGTAAGAAATATTTCTGAAGAAGCTGAAAGCACTTAAAACTTGAAAAACGTCCCCCCTCAGTCATCCTGATAAATGTACTCTCTAATTATTGTGGTGGGGGAAAGCAGAGGGTGGAGGAGGCAGCAGAAACGTTTTGATCAGCAGCAGGCTGCAAGCAATTACTAACCGGGCATACAAAGTACAGCGTTATACAATCATCATGAGGTAGTACGTAAACCACCATTTGCAAATACAGTTCTGTTTTCAGAAAAGGAAAAATCTTAGGGCTATTTCCTTTCCTTAGTATGAGGAAGTAAAGAGAATATAGATCTTGCTGCGCTAAGTCCACCGAGCGAGACTTTGACCAACTGCTGTGGTGCAGAGGGGGCTGTCACAGCTCTGACCTCAACCTGCAGGGCCTGATGGCGTCCGACATCACTAGGTATGTTCAGGCACCCCCAGAGGCTCAAAAACCCCAAAGCAGCAGCGGAAAGGCAAGGAAACGACCAGCTTGACTGACTGTGGAAGAGAGCTCATTTTCCAGATGCCGTAGGAAGCCTAGCAGAAGCTAAATTTTCCTTGTGCACCTCCGGCTACGGTGGTTCCTAAAGGCACTGAACCAGGGTTTCAAAATGCTTTTAGCTGTTTCTTCCTTTTTTGTAGAAACAACTTTGATTGATAGGAATCACAGTAATAAATTTTTTGCTAAGGCAGTTGACAGGCCTACAGCTCTTGGTATTAACGACAGCTGTAAAACAATTAGAAGCTCTTCATTTCTGTATCAGCCTGATGGAAGCTGTCTGATAGCAATGAAATGTTCTACAGCTGGTTTTCAGGAAGCTAAATTTCTGTGAACATTTGAATACTTGGCTGAACAGCTTTTTTTAAGCAAAGCTGAAAAAGAAGAATAGGGAAGCATCCTGTTTTTTTATGCAAACTTCAGAGTTTAAAGTTTTCCAGGCAAAATGAGTGTTATCTATCAAATATTCATAACCAGATTTGGAGGAAAACGTTGCTTGCTTGAGCTATGTAATTTAAAAATATTCCTGAATATATTTAGGGAGCTTCTGTTAAGAGTTAGAGCAAAGCTTCTAAAGAGGGAAAAGCAGAGGAAAAAAAACGAAACAAACAAAAAGAAGCAGTATCTAAGAAGTGAATAGGAAGAGTATAATACTAGAAATTTGCTTTTTTGACTTAATGGGTTAAAGGCTTTGCTCTAAAGGTCAGTGCAAGGAGCATTTGCCATAGACACAGCACTTACTCCCATGTAATGAGGTTAGTTGCACTGATGATTGCTGTCCTGGTACTATTTTGACCGTTGAGCTCTTGGTGTCCAACTATTTTATATATGTCCGCAGCCTTAGCGCTTTCAGCAGCTTGAGAGAATGTCTTTAGCAAGAACAGATGCAGTCAAACACAGCTCAGTGAACAGAGCCATAGGATTCATCAGGATAATTCCCTGGGCTTTTGTATCTCTGGTTTTATCAAATAATGGCAAATATTGCAGTTCAGGTACTATAAAAATAATAACTCAGCTGTGAATAATCATTAATACTTCAAGTCAGTAGTATTATTGAAAAGAAGAGGATTTTTGTTGCGTTATCTGTAACTGTTTTTTCCTTCTATTATTTTGTTCTTACCAGCAGCATTTCCCCTTTACACTATAACAAAATATAAAAGCCTGGAGATTAGAGCAAGGTTTTTGCCCTGTTGTTTCAAAATGCAGGCACTAGGAATAAATGAATACTGGACTTGATTCCCTAACAGCTCAGATACACCTTTGTAATTTCATTACTGTAGTGCATTTGAGCTACGTATCGCCTGCTGCATCACACAGATTCCTGTCGTAGATTTAAACTCTTATCAAAACTGCCTTTTATTTCTGCATTTACCTACCCTCAAACTGGACTTTGTTGGACAGGCTTTATAGTGAAAAAAAATTGAAGAACAACACAAGGCAATAGCAGTTTAGCAAAGTCTGTATGTGAATTTTCTTATGTTGTTATTTTGATTAAAATAAACATTTCCTCAACAGAGACTCACCGCCTATCTTGACCTTAGCCTGGATAAGTGCTATGTGATTCCTCTGAACACTTCAGTTGTTATGCCACCAAAAAATTTCCTGGAGCTGCTCATCAACATCAAGGTAATTTGTTCTTAAGACAGGGGAAAATGAGGATTTTTTTTCTCCCCCCCTGAATGCTGACATTCACATAAGGCGCAAGTGTTAGAAAGTTAGCTGATCACTAGAGATCTTTGTAAAGAAAGAAAAAAATCTAAACCGATAGTTAATTAACTACTATCATAAAGGAATTATTAATTCAGAGGAAGACAAAAAAACCTGATTTCATTTTTCAGTGCTGCAAATTTGATTGACAAAATTGTGGAGAAGTGGTGTACCTAGACTCTTTGATAGTAGTAGTCTATGTGTTTTTTTAATTTACAATCCATTGTGACTAAAGTTTCCAGAAGGCATGTATGTGCTGAACTAGGACTGGTAGCTGAGAGGCTTAAAGCAGATATACTAGGAAATCCTTTTAACGTGGGCATTTTTTAAAGCACAGCTCCCTCGGGTTGGCCCCTACTGTGAACTGATCCAGTGGCTTGTGGGTGATATACGTGAGTTGTGTTGGACCCACTGTGCGTGCTCAGGGAAATCAGATGTGGCACTAGGTGTGATGGACTAGCACTGGGTGTGAGTTCACGAGGCTTCCAGCAGCCTTAAGATGGATCTTCCTGTTTGCAGGGAGGTTTTGTAGGAGCGCTCAAAATCTGGATTGTATGATTAGCAAAGCCCATTTAAGCAAGAGGCATTTTAGTATAGGCAGATTGCTGGTTCTGCGAGCACCAGACCTTCAGAACAAGATTACTTGTCCTTAAAAACAAGGACCATGGAAAGGACTGAGATACCACAATCACAAAACAACCAAACATGAGTTTTCAGTGTAATGTTGTGGGAGCTTCTAATCGCTTCCTAGCAGGGTTTGATAATTGAACGCTACCGCCTGGCCTGCGGTGCTGGCGCTGGCTGGCGTGTCACCACCATGGGGACACACTGTTCTGTTAGTAGTACTAAGGGGGTGAAACGAAGTGGCCTGTGAAATTGAGGAGGCCAAAGTAGTCTCTTACTAATTTAATGTGATTCATCTTTATCTTTTTCTTTAATTCTTACATATGTATGCTTTTAATGCAGATTTAAACAGTATTTACCTTGTTTTTCAGCCTTCTGGTTTCTTTACAAAACAGCAGAACACTCCGGGTGGGGAAGAGAGCTGATAAGCTAACATGTCTAAGATTTGGGGACCCCATGGTTTTTTACTTTGTGTATGCTGTTTTGTTTCCATTTTTAGTTCACACAAATTCCACTATTAAAATCTGTTAATTTCCTAGTTTGTAATTAGTATTAAATCAAATATGCTTGGTTTACAAGTAAGAGGATAACCAGGCATCAAGCATGTAATTGAAAATCTCTGCAAAAGTAAACTGTTTTGATCATTGTCCCCAACAGTCAGTGCCCTAATTTTATGAGACATCTGTTTAGTTCTCATTGTATTAACAAAAAGCTGTGGGCATTTGATGCCTCAGAAAATCAGGCTAAATGTTTTGTAACTGAAATTTGGGAAACTATTCTGCAGATGCACAGAGTGAGTAAACTTCTGTTCACTGTCCTGCAGTCACACTGGTTGCACAACGAAAAAAATGTATGGAACTGAAGTGCTTGTTTCATTAAGATGAGCTCTGAATACATGCAGAATACATGAAAATGGAGGTGCTCCGGGCTGTTTTGTTTATTAAAAAAAAAACAAAACAAAACAAAACAAAAAAACCACATAATTTTAGCCTACAGAACCCCATTTCTATATATTGATACAGTTTGCTTAAGTATGCAGACAGTGAAAGGCTGAAACCCCTGTATGTTTGTTCCTCCACCTCATTCCCATTGTTGACCCAACTGGCAAATTTTAAGTGTATGCGATACACGGGATGTCTCAAAGATGATAATGACATTTGTGGTTATTGTCATGGTTTGGGCCGCATTGGCCAATGGAAACGAATGACAGCTGCACTCCCCCACCTCTCTCTTCAAGGAGAGGAGGCAGAGAGAGAGAAAGAGACTTAGGAGTTTAGAAGGAACTAAACTACTTTAATGAAATATTAATAATCAAATCATAAAAAGAAAATAATGAAATATATACAAAACCGTATCAAGCTCCCAGGATGACGATCACGTCATCAGCAGGCGCTGGGGAAGTCCCAGACTGGACTCAGTGATGGACGGGAAGTGGATTCCAGAGGTGGATTCAGGACTGGGATCAAAGGCAGACGAACTGACAGAGTCCTCCTCGGATGCCAGCCATTGAAGAAAGAGGGAGCTGACCCTGTGATCCCTCAGTTTTATACTGAGCATGAGGCAGATGGGAGGGAATACCCCAATGGTCAGGTTTGGGTCCCCTGTCCTATCCGCTCCTCCCCGCAGGTGTGACCCCTCTACACTTTTCTGCTTCCGACCCTCCAATGGGGCAAGTAACAAAGTTGGCTGGCCTTGGTTGTTATAGCAATAAGGATAAGCAAGGGCCTCTCTGCATACCGTTTCTTGGCATCAACTATAAACATGGGTCTTATCACTCTGAGACCAAACAGTTTCTGCACAATATGCTGTTAATTTCAGTAGTTAGAAGAGGTCTAGCTAAAAAGTAAAGTTACTGAACAAAATTGGTCCTGTTTTACCTCAAACCAGGACATTCTACCTCTTATTCCATACCATTTGCATCTTGCTCAAATCACTATTACTTTTTATCTATTGAATCTATACACACAGAGGTATATATATAGATAGATACATGCAGGTCACTGATCTGTGATTTATCTTTATACACAAAAGTTCTAAGTCCATTTCATTCACGATTCCAGGATCTCATGTCAGGGCAGGAAAGATGTCCTCAAACCAGGACAGGTATGCTGGGTCCCAGTGCTTATGGGTAACTGCTCCTGCAGCAGCTGAGCAGAGGAGATTCCTGCACTGAGCTCCCCCTCCTCCTGCACCCCCTGGGAGGGCTGAGAAAGCCAGATTTGGGGAGGGAGAGTCTGGGATGTCCTGCGGTTTGGAGGGCACGGGCCCAGGAGTGTCCTCACAGGCTGCCCCAAGTCCTCAGCACTGCTGCCCACCCTGCTGGTGCCCTGCACTGCTGCTTCGCCCCGGGGCTCCCCCGGGAGACTCTCCTGAAATTTGAGAGACCAGGGGTTAAGATAACAATCATTTACAGTGATTTATTACCAAATAATGAGTGGGATAATTTGGGAGTGTGAAGTCTTCCAGGCTTTTATTTAAAGAAAAAAAATTGCTGTTGTTTTCCTCATAGTATGTGCTGAAGAAAATTTTCATCATTTAAAGTGAATTTAATACAGTCCTTTCTTTCTTTACTGAAAAGAATAGCATTTAATCAGCATCTTCTCAACATGTCACTTGGACTGAAAAGACAGTCTTGTTTTGCAATGGAAATTTCAACTTGTTTATTGTCAATAAAAAATACAATGATCTTCCACCACAGAAGCTGAATTTGTTTCCATAATAAGTGATCATTTTATTTTTAGAAAGCAAGCAGCACCTTCTCTACTGCTGTAAATAAGAATCACACTTAACAGGATTTCTTAAATGAAGTAATATTTCAAAAAAGCTGGTGATTATTTACCAGTGGCATTATTAGGAAATCAGCTGATCGCTAAGTTTGTGCATCTTCAGTTGTGTACAGTGAGGTGTGCACAGAGCTGGATTCCTCCGTCGTTTCAGCTGTGGCAAAATAACACCGAAGGGACTAGAAGAGGCTTGAGAAGCCTTTGCGTGTTGTCCCGGCTCTTCCCTTTTTCAGTGTATTGCCTTAAAACACCTGATATACCGCCATGGCTTTCTAATACCTTTCTGTATAAACAATTGTGGGAGTCACCGTAATAACTTAACGGGGCTAGACGGTCTCGCCCTGCATTTGGCTTGAGTTGTGACCCACACTGTGAATATGCTCAACGCTTCCCAAACCCCAGGGACTGCAGCTGGCGTGCTTCATCAGCAAGAGTGTGTAGAGCATGCTCCATGTAGAGCATGCTTCTGCCAGCTCCTGTTTGGGAATACTTTCCACTGAGGTCTGTTGGGTTGTTGTTAATTAAGTGAAAACTTTGGATGAGAAGTGCGGGACTGATCCGTGACAGTGGGTGCTCCTGGAGGGAAATGTTTCTTCTCTGCTGAAGACTGACGTTACTGTAGCAGGAGGGCAGTGGACGTATGCATCGGGGAAGTTTTGTGACCTTTTTGAATATTATCATTATGTATTTCTGTAGTGCAGTGCAGTCATGTTTGCACATTTAGAATAAAATTCTGTGAGTAATACATATTGTGAAAGAATTCAAAGAAGATATGTCACAGCTGTGTTAAAGAAACACAGTTCAAAGTGCTTCTTGTGTACTTAGACCATGAAGAAATGGCTTTTGACAGAGCTGTTGTATTTTTGTTCAACAGGCTGGAACATATTTGCCTCAGTCCTATTTGATTCATGAACAGATGATTGTTACTGATCGCATTGAAAATGTGGATCAGCTGGGATTCTTTATTTACCGCCTCTGCCGTGGCAAGGAAACCTATAAACTACAGCGCAAAGAAGCCATGAAAGGTAAATGTTCCTCCTGCGATCTTTTGTGTTGGCAGAAAGTTCAATGCCGCTTGAGTTCAATAAATAGGCTGGATTGTGTTGCAAGGTATGACTGTTGTATCAGCAAGGATTGCTTGTTGCAGTAACTGGCTCTCTGGGCTTCAGTATGTCTGATATTTTCTGTGTAGGGATGGAAATAAGTCATTTTATTGTGCAAAAGTGCTCAAGGCCCCAGTGAGCTAGGAGCTGTGAAAAGGTGTGTGTGTGCGTGGGTATGTTTTCTGGGGTTCAGGCTTTCATTGATGCTTTTCTTTAATCTTGTTTCTTGACCTACCCCCGCAAAACCAAAACCCACTTTAATATATGAGAAGCCATAGCCTTGTAGTCCAAGTACAGACTTGCAGGTTCTTCTTGTCGTTAAAGCCATGTATAAATTAGTCCACATCCTCCTATTTGCATCAGTGAAATGTGAGTAAGAGTTATCTTCACAGGCAAGCTGTAGTGCTTGGTACTCCTTCATGGAAAATGTTTGAAAAACATCATTTGGAAGAGTTTTGACAAGCTATTAAACACTGCCTTAAAATCTTCGCTCAGATTTTACTCAGACTTGCTTCTTTTTATTTTTTTTTTTAAAACTGTACGTGAGGTACAAGTGTACACTGAAGTGGTTTTATTGCTTTAGTCATATTGTTGGACCTGACTGCTTGGGAAAACAAGGAAAATAAAGGCATTTTATAAAAATAACTTAGAACAGTGTTTAAAAATGAAAAGGTCTTAATAGCAAAATCCAATTCAAAATTCAGTGTGTTGATCCTGTGGTAATAAATGATGAGCATAGGTTGGCAGTGAGCATTAGTTTGGCTAAAATGGGGTTAAAGTCTGTCTTTCTCCGATTCCCAGATGTTGATGGTTAAATACCACTAGTCCACTCTTTTTTGCCTGTAGCAGTTTATTCCTTTGCTGTTCCCTCTCTCACATCCCCACAAGCGTTTTTACAGATGCACAGAGAGGGAGATTGGGAACTGATCAGGGTTAAAACTAGTCGCGGGGGGGGGGCGCTGGCAGGTTGGTTCTAACTAAACCAGTACTGCAGTTTGGTTCACCACACCTTCAGGATCATTGCCTGCTGACTGATTTTTTTTTTTTAAGTATGAATGTGTGCCTACGTGTGTTTCCTCTGAGAGGGGGGTTGAGGAGAAGTAGTTCTGATTTCAGGTGACGTCGTCTTATAGTAAATGTAAAACTATTGTTTCTTGATGTACCTCATCCCCTCTTCTGTTCACTCTCCGTTTTTCTTCTTTACTAATACAAGCAGGAATTCAGAAGCGTGAAGCCGCCAATTGCCGAAAGATTCGACACTTTGAGAACAGGTTTGCTATGGAAACACTCATCTGTGAACAGTAATGAGGAATATTGCCGTTCCAGGAGGCTTAAAAACTACAGTATGACCCCACCCTTTGTATTGTGTGCAGTGATTATTTTTTAAAATCTTCTTTTATGTAAGTAGTGGACAGGCCTTTATTGCTGAACACCTCCCATACTTTTCATCTCATGATACATGTAAAATCAGTACGTTTTAGTTTTTTTCCTTATTTTCAGGTGTGGTGTTCTTCTTATATTTGAATAGCAATTGTATAAAGACTTAGTTGCTAGTGCATTTCATGTGATGAATCTTGAATACTAGGAAGAAGAGAAAGTCTTTGAAATATCCACCAGTTTTTAATTAAGTAAAATTGACAAGGATTATTAATGTACAAATGGACTGCAAGAGCTACTTCTAACTGTAATATTACCTGCTATATAGTTTGTTACAGCATATAGACAAACCTGTATTTGATTCTCCTTAACAAAGTGCAATTTGTTTTGTTTTTAAAATATTGTCTTATTTACCTTTTTAGATTGATTTCTGACTTGATGTTTTAAAATGGCAAGTGTTTGCTGTAACAATCTTTTAGAAAATTAAGAAGTAACTTATGTTACTAACTTGTATATAATCCATGTATGTGCAATGGAAAATAAATCTTATAAACCTGTTTGTCTAAAAGTCTTGTGTTTTCTTTTGCTATTACTGGGGTTTTCTTTTACAGTTAAAGTTAAAATTAATGCTTTTTACCTGCAGTGCTATTTATAAAAGTGATAAAAAAGATAAAACGGAATAGGTGGTGGTTGAGAAGTGAAATATGAACAATGGATGCTTTTCTGTTCCTTTTTCATTTAAAGGCAATATTGTACTGCTTGCGTGAATTCCGGGTTGGTATTTCCACAATACATGCCATCAGAGTGGAGATCCAAAGCTGATTTAGCATGTTGTTAATGTCTGAAATGCCTGTCCTGAGTATTTGTCAAATGATGTACGTAATCTAGAGCGTGCCGTGAGTCAGGCTGACCCAGCTGAGAGCCAGGAGCATTCACTACATCCAGGACTCGCATTCCCCTTTGTTCAGCTTCATGGCATCCGTGTCATGGTGTGTCCTGTGCCATTGAGCTTTGCCAAGTTAATCTGGAGCTAGCTCAAATATCGCCAATACCATCCTGTATTGTGCCATTTACACTTAAAACTGCTAGTCCTAAAGCAAGTTTGAATTCTTTTTATACAACTGGGATCTGTGTAATGGCAGCTTTTGTAGGGGAGAATGCAGGATAAGGTGCATCATCGTACCTGCTGTTTTGAAGCTGGCTGCAAGAAAAATGACAGGAGAGAAAAAAAGGGACTAACTCAAAAACAAGGCTGGAAAATCTCCCCCAAAATCCACTTCTAAGCTTCCATCATATGGGACCTGACTTGTCTTTCTGACCGAATTTTGAGCATTCATTTATCAGGAAAGTAGGAATGTTTTAATAGAACATTTGCATATTTGTTTGCCAAAAAAACCCCAACCCTCAAAACAGTTTAAACCGATTTTTAAATAATATGCACCATAGGTGTCCAAATCTTTTGTCTTAGGTTAATTCAGTCAAGAGGCTTTGGCCTAATCTATTTTTCATCTTCTAAAGGTTTTTTTCTTAATATAGTGGGAGGATGCTCTACTGGTTTTGGAGCTATTACGCAATTGTAAACATGCTATCATCCAGCTTCCTGCTATTGTGAATGTTTGGATCGAGATAAAATAATTTGTTTTAAAGGAAGCTTCTTAAATACACAATACAATTTTTTTTTCTTCATCTGCATTTGGCTTAATTTACAGTTGAGTCTTAGTGTAGGTGCATTATATATAAAATGAGAAGTATAATTGTTACTTTCCAAAAGCTGGACTTTTTTAATCCATTCTTGATGGTGCATGGCAGTCATGAACATCAAATGAAGCCTCACGTAGGTGTAGGTCAGATGCTCATGTATAAATTATATTTACACAGCTACACTTCGGTATAGATGTAAGCAAGCTGGAAAACCCACTGGGAAAACTTCAGCTACAGACATTCAGGATGTTGCAATTGTCTGCTTGCAATAAAGGTCAAGTTATGCCAGGACATGGTTACTAGTGTGTTCTTTGGAGCCCTGCCTAACGCGAGATTCATGCTGAAGTACTTTTAAGCATGTTTCCTACCTTTTCATGAGCATCCCATTCCTATTTTCTGTAAGTTAAACATGAAACTTGTTAATTTTTAAGTAAGCCTTGCATTGTCTTTAACTTGTTTTCAAAATAAAACTCGCTAAGAAACTTTGTGGTCTGTGGTGTGTCCTTTAATGGAGACACCAGCAAATGAGGCTGTTGAAGGAGTCTCCTGGTTTGAGCGACACAGGACTAATTTATCTTCTAATGCTTGGGAAAACTGCACTTTTAGAAGACTCTAGTGTCTGAATTTGTGAAAACACTTACTTTATAGCCAGCTGTGACCCAACAGGATTATTTCATACCATGAACATCACATTCAGTACAAATTAGCAAGTTTGCTGAGGAGTTCTCTCTCTTCCTTGATGGCGGCGATCCAGAGAACTTCTTGCCCTGACGCCGGACCCCTGAGCCCTTCCCTTCCTCCCGAAGCCGTAGCGCTGGCAGTGTCCGACATTTGCTGTCCACTGCTGGGAGTGCACGGCTTCCAACTGACAGAATTGGCTGAGTGTAATCCTTGT
>VYXH01006126.1:67435-119204 GCA_013397275.1 Burhinus bistriatus | reverse complement strand
CCCCCGCCCCGAAAGTCTCTAGTGTCTGAAGACATTTCTCTCATCTTTCCTTGTTTCTAATTGCTCATCTTGCATTCTGAAACTTTGTCCAACTGGTGACTTACACTGGTATGCAGATGCTGCAGAGCACTTGATTTGCACAAGAATTGAGCTGTGTTCTTAGTGAAGAAAACTTAAAAGATGAACTGTAGCTGAAATGGAGGAATGAAATAGTGAGTTCTTAAATACAGCAAGGTTGCTCTATATAGATCAAAAAATCAGTGATCTGCAGGTCAAGTGTTCCCAATCCATAAAATTTCACATTTTAATTAAATCACTTCCTTTTGGTTGTAGTTTCTTATGAAAAAGAAAACATTGTAGTTGGTAAACCACCTCATCCTCATGTTAAAAGACATGCAGAGGCTTCTTGCTTTGGGCAAAAGCATGAAATACATGTGAGCTAATAAAGTCTTTTCTGTCTAGAGCTTTGTCTCTTATTTATAGAAGTGCAGCTAAACTGAACCTGAATCCACTGAAGCTTTGGGTGAATGAGCGAAATTACGGATATTTTAGGATCTTCTGTTATTAAATAAAAACCAAAGAGCTACTCCAAGTCCCAAAGCAAACATAAATCATCACTGTGGCCTCTTGCTGGTGATACTCAATATCTTAGTAGCAGATGCATTGCATGTATGGGTTGTGCCCTTGCACTTTAAAAGCATAGCTAACTGGGATACAGTTCCTTTTTTTTTTTACTCATCTTCTGCCCATCCTGGGGACAGATTGATGTCCCCTCCAGCCTCGCTACATGCAAGAAAAGTGTAATGGGAAGTTTTCATATCAGAGGAACTATTTTCATCAGTTCAATACTTTCCATTGACTTCCATTACTTTTAGCTAGTATTATATCTGAATTTGATTTAATCTGTTGCAAAATAATAGCAGTCTCCCATTCCAGTGTTCAGTAGAAAATTTAAAACAGTTATTGCTGAAAAACGGAGGCTCTAACTGTCTTTACACAGAACTTCTTACATGTAGACAGCGGGCACAGTATTCACATTCAGATTTCTTTTTTTTTCTAGGAAACTTTTCCTACAAGTTTTAATTCTGATCAGTTTTNAGGTATATGCAGCTTAAAAGTATAAAGCAATTATTTTTGGCGCACACACAAGACTGCTAGGATGTAGTGACCTATCAGCCGAAGTGTGCCTGTACTTCAGTGAGACACCTAAAGAGTCTCTGCTGGCCAGGCAGCCATCAGTCAGGAGGAGAAAAGTAGATATGTGCTGCTCCCTGGAGTGAATCCTCTGTGCCAACACTTGCTGAAGCCATTGGCACCATCAAAACTGACCAACTTGCTGCTTTTTTCCTTCAGGATGTCACACCCTTCCACCCCGATATTTTTATTTTTGAATCTTTGAGCTACTAATGATCCTAATTCTCTCTCTGAAATTTCACCTTTCTTATCTTGCACAGTTCTGCACCGTGGGTTTTCTTATAGTGCTCTCAACTTATCTGTTTCTGCAGCAGTTTGAGTCAAGGAAATAGCACTGCACCCTATCACAGCTGGCCGTTGAATCCTTGAAACAGCTGAACCCCTGTGAGAGGTGTGGAGGAGAAGGAGGAGAAAGATGTCAGGAGAGAGATGGTTACACGGTCTTTCTGGAAAATGAGGCTGACTTGTAGTTGGAAAAGCTAGACTTGCAGAGAGAGATTGTTCAAAGCACTACAACTGTGTTAAATATGGTGGTGTTTTCCTTTGTAGCTGGAGAACATTGAAACTTTCCTCTGTGACAGCCAGAGTTTAATTACACTCTTCCACAAGAAAATTGTAATTCGAAATTTAGACAAAACTCCGAACGCTGGTTCCAGAAATGTTGTACAGAATCAGTGCTGTTGATGTATGCTGTGAAGGAATCTGATGCAGGACCAGAAAGATGGTTTATTTTTACAGTCTTTTTATATCCGGTAAACTCCCACACAAGTTTATTGTAAACATGGAAGTGTATATATAAATAAGAGCTTTTACATTAGTGTCATACAAAGACTTTTGTTCTTTCTATCATTTCTCTTGTTTACCAAAGCAAGCTACCTAGGTAAACAAAGTGTTTGGTTTAGAGTTGTAGTTTTTACTGTCTTAATTTCAACACTCTTGCACACCGACAGTTTGTTGGCTTAAAAATTGGCTCTGATGCTTGCTTCTCTTGTATTCTTAATTTTTTGTAACTGTCTTGAAATCTGTATTTTGAATCAATAGTGCCTGTAAACTCTAGATGGTGTAAATAGATTTAGTGGAATTACTAATGTACTTTGGTGAGCAGCGTGTGATTGTTGGTGTAAGAAAGACTAGGAGAGGTCCAGGAAGCCATACTAATACTGCAAGGAAAAAGTTTAGGGCATTTGTTATGTTCTACTACTGTTTGTTTTGGTAAAGAACAACAAAATGAGAATCTGAAGTAGAATATTGGGTGATGTAAGCAGGAAAAATAAACTTGAGTGAATTGTCGCTTGATACATTGGAAAGAACCTATGTGAGGAACAGATGACATGGTGATTAAATTGGAACCAAACTTCTGCAAAGAAAATTGGTTTGGGAAATTGATAGAAATTGGAGTCTGCCCAAGGACCTTGAGGCGTAGGGTCTGGTGTGCTTTAACCTCATCAGTCCAACTTGCCGTAGTAATGTGGTGCGTGGGTAGGAGCTTCATTTTTTGTTTGCTGTTCATAGCACTGTTTGGGAAATGTGGCCCACTGTTCCGCTGCTGCTCCTCAGCTGTTCAGACTCATGAATTCCCGAGTCATTTTTATCAAGTGTCTGTCGAACTCACTGTTAAAAAATTCTGGTGCTGAAAGATCTGCAGTCTCCTTCCTAGTTTAACTTTCTTTGCCCATTAATTCTTTCCCTAAGTACTACACTAATCTGTTTCTGTGTTGTAATTCAAGCTAGCGGTGATTATTCTGTACCCCATGGATGTGAGAATGTATTATTGCCTGCATTATTCCNAAGAAAACTTAAAAGATGAACTGTAGCTGAAATGGAGGAATGAAATAGTGAGTTCTTAAATACAGCAAGGTTGCTCTATATAGATCAAAAAATCAGTGATCTGCAGGTCAAGTGTTCCCAATCCATAAAATTTCACATTTTAATTAAATCACTTCCTTTTGGTTGTAGTTTCTTATGAAAAAGAAAACATTGTAGTTGGTAAACCACCTCATCCTCATGTTAAAAGACATGCAGAGGCTTCTTGCTTTGGGCAAAAGCATGAAATACATGTGAGCTAATAAAGTCTTTTCTGTCTAGAGCTTTGTCTCTTATTTATAGAAGTGCAGCTAAACTGAACCTGAATCCACTGAAGCTTTGGGTGAATGAGCGAAATTACGGATATTTTAGGATCTTCTGTTATTAAATAAAAACCAAAGAGCTACTCCAAGTCCCAAAGCAAACATAAATCATCACTGTGGCCTCTTGCTGGTGATACTCAATATCTTAGTAGCAGATGCATTGCATGTATGGGTTGTGCCCTTGCACTTTAAAAGCATAGCTAACTGGGATACAGTTCCTTTTTTTTTTTTACTCATCTTCTGCCCATCCTGGGGACAGATTGATGTCCCCTCCAGCCTCGCTACATGCAAGAAAAGTGTAATGGGAAGTTTTCATATCAGAGGAACTATTTTCATCAGTTCAATACTTTCCATTGACTTCCATTACTTTTAGCTAGTATTATATCTGAATTTGATTTAATCTGTTGCAAAATAATAGCAGTCTCCCATTCCAGTGTTCAGTAGAAAATTTAAAACAGTTATTGCTGAAAAACGGAGGCTCTAACTGTCTTTACACAGAACTTCTTACATGTAGACAGCGGGCACAGTATTCACATTCAGATTTCTTTTTTTTTCTAGGAAACTTTTCCTACAAGTTTTAATTCTGATCAGTTTTGTTATTGTGAATGCTTCTTGATTCTTTTTCCCTGCCATCTTCCCCCCCCCCACCCCCCCGCCCCCATAAGCATAAGCATATCTGTGAATATTTCTTGTACCATCCAGCTAGTTCTTGGTATTGGTTAGGATGTGGTAGCTGAGGTTTTAGTAAGCCAACAAGTTCCACATCTTCCCCTTCAAAAATTAGGTTTTTGCTATTTACAGTGTGACATCCTATATCCCATTTGATTCAGAATACCCATCTGCGTTTGCATATTTCTCATGTACATCTCTCTTGACCTTCTTTAACACAACATCATTTGAAGTTTCTATTCCTGGATCACTTTTGTAGGCTGTCATCAAAACTGTTATCAGTGTTGGCAGAATAATAAACATCTTTAACTACAAACTAGAACTGAGACTTCCTGTGACCATCTCCTCCTTGTGACTGGTTTAGTACTGGAGAACCTCTTGAGGTAGAGAGCAGAATTTATTTCTGTTAGTGCCTTTAACACCTTGCAACAACATCTAGAAAGAAGAGAGGCAAGAATCCCATTTCACAGTAGTTCAGTTTGAGCTTTTTAAGCCTAGGACTCCTTAGGCTGTTTTCGCTAGATTTAGGCAAACTGATGATCTGCTAAAAATAAATTAAATAGTAGTAATAGTAAGTCTAGAATGAGAAATAAATATTTTGAAAGACTTTGTAAGAGTTTTAGATCTTTTCCTACAGAAAACTGTATTGATTCAGCAGAACTGACCTGCATTGCCCAAAGTTATAACATTGGTTCCCCAGGATCCTAAATAAAAAAAGAAATTTATGTAGACTACGAGGTGCTAAATAATCTTTGAGTTATTGATTGATAGGCTTTGATTCATGATGAGTTGAAATAAGGTCACTAGAAGTCATTTTATTGAAACTGACTGACAGCCAAGGACAAATATTGAGCTGCTGTTCTGCCTTTTTTCTGTAGTGGTGTATCAACAAAGATTGTGAGTCAGACTGGTCAAGAAGGAAACCCTCAGAAATGAATTTCTGGCTGTGAATTTGTCTTCCGTCCATTCCCATGGCCTCAAGTCCTTCTGGGATGAATTGTCTGGCTTTGGCTGTAAACAAACCATTCATTTGTGTCATAGGATTGGCTCCCCTGGAGTTACGACACTGGCAAAATGGTTGAGCAGAGTGATGCTGTTGCATTTTTGCTCTGCAGTCAGCTTTAGCTCATTTCTATAGGAAAGAACTTGAAAAATGTCTGTGAGCTTTGGGAGGGAAGGGGTATGAAGAGGAGAATACTCAGGAGTCTGACTTGCCAGGAAGATCTCTCCTTATCTCTTCTTCCCTTTTCCTACCCCATGATGTCTATATTTTATATGTTAAAATCACTAAAATCTTCATGCATGGGTATGGGCAGATGGTCTTATTTCTGAGGAAACTGCAGTTTACTTGTGTCTTTGGGTGTTTTAACCAGCAGTAGCTGGTGGCGTAGTCCCAGTCTGGTGTTTTTCATGTTTTCCTCTCCTCCCTTGCTCAGCTGATGGTAAGAGGCGGGCATGCTCAGGTGCTGTTCACCTTTTCTTTGCTACTAGAAAAAAATCATAATCTATGTGTTTATCCTGGGTTCTTTGTAATGTTTTTGTTAGGCCAGTAGTCATCCAGTATCTTCTGTCTGGTTGAGGAGAAGGTGCCCAAAGCATCGTGTAACACCAGCAGTGGATGTGGGGGTAGTGCTGGTATTAGAGTTTGACTCACCTTAATGGTTTGAGTCTAGTGGATTGACAGGCTGCCTCTGAGGCTACTGTCTGTTTAATAGTAGAAATAAATTGGTTGTTATCCCAAACGATACTGGATAAGGAGTTTAAAGATTGTTCTTGCAAAACCAGACCTCACTCTCTTAGGAAATAAACCATTGCCTATAGCCTTCAAGCATTCATCCTCCCAGGACAGAGCTAAGCTGCCTAGGAGAGCTAGGCTTGTTTGGATAGGCAGCAAACAAGGAACAATTTCATCGCTTCCTAGTACTCAGTCCTCCTGCCCTATGAGATGTTGTATTTACAGAACAGCGTCATGGTCCGAGTTTGCAGGAGTGTGAAGCGAAGGGAACTTACTCATTAAACAAGGCCAGCTGACTCCAGTGGCAGTGGTGTCCTTGGTAAGTAAGTAGTCATCGTTCTTCTTGGCAGGTCACTACCTAGCCTTAACCTTCAAAATTTTTTTACGATGCGTAACAGATATATTAATGCAGGAAAATAGACGTCCCCATCCTACAGGGCGTTTTTTGTTCTTATTTGCCTGGTAGCTTGTTGTACCTGTCAGCAAAGGATTGTTGAGACTGGCTGAGATGGTGGGAGTGCACCTCTTAGCGAAGCCTTTCTTCTGGGCAAAATTGCCTCAAGAGCAATTTTTGTGCCTCATCTTTAGGTTGCTGGTGGTATATGGTGGTACACAAAAGATCCAAAAAGTGAGGATTTCCAATAAACAAAGAGCCAGTGACTATTTGGTGTTAATATCTATTTGTTTATGTATCATCAAATGCACCTAAGTCTGTTAACAGCTCCTTTCAAAGTAATTTTCTGTTGTACAAGGTGTCACAATTCATAGAAATGCTCAAATAGGAATGCAGGAAGAAAGTAGTAACAAATAATGGGCAGTTACCACATTGTTGAAGGTGGCTGGTTACTTCAGCATTCAAGCCTGTACTATAACTCTTACCAATTGCACAAACCAATGAAACTTTTCATTCTTTGGAGGAGGCCCCAGCCAGTCTTCATAGATGTATAAACACTGGTCCCGAGAAAAAAGCAGAGCAATTGCCAAAAAAAAAAAAAATATTAGTAATTGTTGGCAATGTTAGTGAAATTGCTGTTGTGTCACTTATGGGCATGGCAAGCTATTTGTCATGGTTACACTGCTGAGTAAGCGAGGACATGAGTGGGTGCTGAGGATGCGCAGCCTTTCGGGGTAGTTTTGGAAGACCAGGGTAAGATGGAGGGAGCCAGGTCTGGTGCAGTCTTACTCCTGTGGCCTTTTGGGAGTATCTTCTAGAGTGAACTGGCCCCTGTGGCTCACATTGGTGTTGTCTGGGAGGCAGATAGGTGGAGTGCTGGGGGGAGAGGATAAAAAAGTAGGCCAGGGAGTGGGCTAAAACTAGGCAGTGTAGAAGAGGAGGAGTTTGGTATTTCAGCTCCCTCACTCCTGGGGGTCTGTTTCACCTCCATCCTCTAACAGGTGTCACATCCAACCTAGAGCTGCAGAGAGACGTGCTCAAACGCTGCTCCTTTGCTGAAGTGGCTGTGGGCCTGTGTGGTGGTGGAGAATTATTTACGAAGATGCCAAATATCCAAAGAGTATTTTAAGAGTTTACTGTTTTAGGGGTCTTGCAGGGCTGCACCCACACCTAGTTCTGTCTTCAAAATAGCTTTGTTTCCAGAACCTGTGGTATATCTGCTTAAGTTTTTTTTTTTTTCTTCCGTGCTTCTACAAAACATCATTCTTCAGAGGTTTTCCGTTGAGATGCCCTTTTGGTGGAAGGGTACTGGAAGCATAACTGATGCCTGGCTGGCTCCAAGTGACTAGCTTGTGAAGTGTCAAGAGTGAACTCCATGTGGGTGGCACGTCTGTCATGGCAGGATGGCTTCTCTTTGATGAAGGATGATCAGTTACAGCTTGTACCTTACTTCTACGCAGCAGAAGACAGACGTTAAGTGTAGATGTGTGGTAGAAAAATGCCTGAAGGTGCTTGTTACTATCACGCTTTACTGAACAAAGAGATGGGTTTGTAGTTCAGCTGTGGTAAGTGGTTGAGACCAAGCTGGAGAATAAAGTTCATGAGTGTTTATTGCCTGTCCTTGCAATGATTTTATATGTCTTTTGGCTTCTCTCCTGATTCCTTAACCTTCAGTGTCTTGTTATGGTCAAATACAGTAACTTAAAAAAAAAAAATAGTCATGGTTTCTGCTTTGCATAAATGTTCTGTGGAACCAAAGCTTCTGTTTCGAAGCTTTGCTGAATTGTATGGGTAAAATTGATGTTATACTCTGTGAATAAGAGTTGAAGTGCTTGGTCTTTCACCTGTAATGTAAAACTTGTAATGGTTTTCAGTTATCAAATAATTGGCTATCGTAGTCAAATGTTTGCTTGAGGGTGTTTTGTTTTACCATTCCTGATCTAGTTTGGACAAATTAATGTTTTCTATGTATTACCCACTTTTATTGCATAATAAAAATAAAAAACTGTTTTCTCTTTTTCTAAAAGGCTTATGACAAAAAGAAAAAGGAAACATGGGGAGTCTGTATCTTTATTGTAGCAATTGATCTGGATGAAATGACATTCACTTTCACAGAGCTTCTGAAAAGTATAAATATAAGGTAAGTGAATTTAAATGTGATTTCAACAATTAACTGGTCAACATTTTTTATAAGGAGAAAGTTTTTAAAGCATTGTGAATCTTTGTGCACATCAGGCTAGTTGATTTTAAAGTGAAGGTTACTTATGGGAATTCTGACTATTTCGGTAAGCTAGGAGTCTTGCTGTCATATTTTAGTTGAGGGAGCAATGATACTTGTTTGATTCAACTGTGATTGGCTTTGATTGAATCACACAGCTGATTCTTGTTCTTGCCCAACCTAAGTCTTCATCAATTTAACTTTGTGCAAATTACACTTAAAATATTTTCCTTTCTTTCCCTGTATCAAGATTTTCTATAAAACCTTTTTTCCAAGATTAAGGCTTAGGCTAAATAAAGAAATTGGGGGGAAAAAAAATACTCTCCAGATAGTTTGCTAGCATGCTGCTCTTTTTCAAACATTTTAACGCCAGTCTAAATTTTGTACTTCTGTACATGGTTTTGGCTAGGGGATAATTACTGTTATATTGTATATTCACCAAGTTCATAATACAAAAATTAAGATTGCAGAACAATATCTGCTTTTAAGGTAAATTTAGGTGGCAACAGCAATAGGGATACCTTTGTGTTAGATTCATCTAAGGAAAGGATTCCAGTGCCATCTGCCTAATAACTGTACCGTGCGTCAAAAGCATGTGCAGGAGCAGAGTCTTCAGATGCTCTAGGGCAGGAGGCTAAGGCAGAATGCTGGGCACGTCGGGGTGGTAACCTCAGTCTTGGGGTTAAATATTGTTTCTTCAGTTATGATTGGACTTCTCCATGCTGCTCCTGCCTTGCATCATCTCCCAGAGCAGTGGTCAGGTCCTATGTTTCGATTTAATCTCTCCAATCTTGGCTGAATTGGAACCGCATGGATGAAATCTGATTGCATTTGTGCAGCGATGTTCAGTATGTTCCACCTGAGTACAGACCAACTTGTGCTGCAGACTGAAAGAGACTTTCTCCCTTGGGGTTTCAAAGAGTAAGCTATTACTCTGCCAATTTTTATTTTAGCAATACTCAATTGCTTGTTAGCTCTGGGCTTTTTGTCAGCTGTAAGGTCAATCTGGCAGAGATTTCTACCAGTTATCTTATCCTCTAGAGCCACACAGATATATTGGAAAGATTTTTCTTTCCGCAGTAAAAGAATTCCTAAATGAACTTCTGACTGTTTATGTATTCTGCATTTTAATCTGACAAAGATAAAAATCTTACAGAATCTGATAAAGGATCAAAATATATTTGATATAGTTGAAATAGTTGAATATATTTGATAGCTTCCTCCTCCTTAGTTTTTAGTTATCTGCTCATTTTGGTTATGAACAAAACAAAATGCTTTCTTGATGGCCACATGCATGAGTAGTCAAAGCTTTGGTCCCCTGTGTAATAGTATTTCCAAAGGGTGGGGCTGTCCTTGCCCCCAGTGCCTGTTTAAAGACTTGGAATTTCATATAATTCAATGCGTTCATCTCAGTTTTCATTCCTAGGTCTCTCTTTAGCATGGATGGAGCTGAGATTCATGTTCTTAGAGTAGTGAGAATACTTCTGAAGTAGGACTTTCAGCTAGAATGGCAGAGTTGAGATGTCTGTGTTGGATATTTGTGGTTTTACTGGCACAGCAAATTCTCAATTCCAAAGATAATATCTGTGCTAGCCAAGAAAACTCTTTCTGTAGTAGAGCCCATATCGCGACAGGCCTGTGCTACCTAGTTAAACAGTTTTCCTACATCTGGAAAAGGTGGTATATGGGGCTCAAGGTAAGCAAGCAATGTTTTCCAAAGCAAGGTTCTCGGTTACTGCTAGTTGTAAGAATATTCTGGAGTCTAGTGAAGTAAGGCAGTGGGTTTTGGTGGGATTTTTAAAGAGCTGTTGCATAATGGTCATTCTCAGTTATGATAATCTGGCATCGTTTTTCCTTTTTTTTCTCCAGTGTATGCACATTTTTTCAGTTTCTGAAAGAGGTGGATGTTAACATGGATACTGTAAGCACTAAAGTTGATAGCACTGTATCAAGGCTGAAAAAGAAATATGATGTATTACTTGCACTATACCACAAGTTTGAAAGGTAGTATACGTTTTTCACTTTGAAATTATGAATTCTTTATGGCTGTCAACATTTAAATATTTAAATTTTTCAAACTGTGTATTAGAAGAGCCCATTTAAACTCTGTGCTAATATTTACAGAACAGTGAAATGGAACTATTTACAAGCATTGAATAAACACATCTTACACTTTACTCCATAACTATTACAATGCTTCGTTAAACAATCCCCTCGTTGCAGTACAAACAATAGTAGGAGCAGCATGAGAAGTGGTTGCTAGTCCCTTTGTTAAGCTTTTTACAAATACAAGGATTGGTTTACATTTACTATTTAATATTTTTTTTTAAGGGACTTTCCATTTCCACCTGCCCACCCCTCCCCAAATCTTGATCCAAGAGTTTCTTTCTAAGGAGTTCTGGAAAGAAAAGCACAAATAAGATAGTCTGTCTCTCCCAGATCTGGAACTGAAGGCTGTTTCTTCCAGCGTCTAGGGGTGTTGCAGAGCCTGCTCTATTAGCAGTTCTCACTTGGAATCAAGGTAGACCTTCCCAAGTGGTTTAGCTGACCATACAATGAAAATCGAGGGGCATTCTCTTTGTACAGAATAAATTGAATGTGCTTATGGCAGAGTGCTAAGAGCTTTCTGTGTGTAACTTGAAAATCAGGAGATTCTCAAATGGATGCTTTCTTTGAGTTGCTGTTACTCCAAGGTGGTAAGTTGCCACACCATGCTTTAACAAGACGGAGATGATAAAGGCTTTAGATACTTTTACAGGCTAATCTGTACTAGCATAGATGAGTATTGGCAAGATCTGATACCCTCTGAGGCAATTTTTAATCAGTCTGTGAAATTCTCTGTAGCATATACCAGTAGAAAACTGTTTCATCTTATTAAACATTGACACATCATTTCACGATGCTCGTATTACTTGATCCTATTGCTTCAGAGCCCTGTGGTATTTTTCACCTACGGACTTTGGGTCACTGTAACCTTTTGCCTTCCAAACTACAAAAGGCGCTCTTCAATGACCCTTGAAAGGGGTAGCAGGTCACCCCTTGGTAGTTTATAGAATCAAGGCACAAGTGTGATCTGTTTTATTTGTCTTTTCAAAGTCCAATCAATCACACTTACCATTATGCTGGATAATGTGTATATCACAACATTTTTGTAAAATTTATAGTGGCCTTAAAGCTGTAAAGTTCTATGAAAATTGTAAATAATTTGTTTTTACTCATTGCAAGTCTTTTCTGGGCTGTAAAAGTGTCACTGCAGATTTACACAGGCATGTTTTGGTTTTTGTCCCTCCTCTAACTCTTCTTCACTTGCTTACTTTTTCAAAACTTGTATTGCAGTAACAATTTTTTTCAAACAGAAGGATTTGAAATTTGTGGTTTTACACTATATTCTTTTTTAATAAAATGAATTTATTTCTTGAAATGACGTGTACCTAGAATAATTAGGAAGAAACATGTTGCAAGGCTTGCAGTGACACTGCAGAAAAAATAAAGATTTTAAAATGCCCTTTTATAGAGTGTTCTGCGCAACTGTAGTACATACTTTGCTGTGTTTTATAAGCCACTGAGTAACAATGTACATACAAATCCTGTCTTTCTGGAAGAAAACAATAACAAATTTTATTATACCAAATGAAAATTGTATTGCTATGCAAGCTTTGACATAAGTATGCAAGCAACAGCTTTATTTCAGCTCTGGCAGGGCTTTAGTTGGTCTGTTGTTACTCTGTTCTCCAACAGTCAGCATTTTTTTAAAGTTAGAATAATGTTTTGTGAACTGGTGTATTTTTTTACTACATTGAAGTCAAAGATATTACACAGTTTGCTTTGAGAAAAGTGTTTAAAGATAAGAATTTTTTTTTTTTTCCTAGGACTTGTGGCCTTATTTATCTGGAACAACCTAGTAGTGAGTAAGTTTGACTTTCCTACATTGTGTTTGTCAAGATAAGATGTGGAACATGTCAGAATTTTATTTTTTAACCCATTAAGATTGACCTAAGTCATAGTATGTCATGTGTTTAATTTAGATTTAGTGGGGACTTTGAATTTCAGTGAGAGATGATGAAAGCCGCAGAAGTGATAGATATATTTGATCACTTCCTCCATGAAGGATCGCCACCCAATGGCGGGTGTCTCGGCATGGTGGAAACAAACGTTTGGAGAGTGAGCTTCCTAATCATAGCAACAAGTGAATGGATGAAAAGATGCCTTAGCAACTCCCAAATGAGCTTGAGTTCATGCTGTGACTGGTGAATAGGGCATTAGTCAAAGGCACAAGAGAGAAAACAGCTCGTAACAGTTAAGTGAATTATCCGCATTCACTTTCTTTTCCAAGGATGATGCAGATATTTCATGATTCTTGAATGGCTTTACAGAGACGACTTCTTTTCAACTGTGTAGTCATAATTACATAAGGAATGGTATGATATTAGTAATAAACTTAACTGTATGGGAAATGTTGCATGTTGTCTTAAATTGTTCAATAGACTGAAGTATGTTTTCAGAAACTATACTTTAAATTACTACAGAGCTGTTAATGCAAAGACTTTAATTTTGTGTCTCTACAGGATTTCTGCTGAACTCAGTTCTGTATTAGTCCTAAAAAATTACTGGATTACTTTTTTGCTGGCAAAAGGTGAGTTTTGATTAAAAGACTGTTACTTTAATGAATATTGTTGAAGCGAGTTTGTGGGTTTGTTTTATGTGTCCAGTATGAGACTGGCATCCTTATTACAGATGTCCATAGTACAGGCCCACAATGTTTTGATTGCGTGGCTTTTGTAACTACTCAGTATTATTTCTTTCTATACAATTTGGCTATTGTTTTAACTTCTATTACTTCCTATGTATATAAATACTTTTTTTTTAAGCTTTATAAGAATTTTTTTTTTACTTGGAAGGTTGATATTCTGTATTTGAGTCTATTCTGAGGTGCTTTATAATCGGCCAATATTTTAATAATGGATGATTACCTGAAAAAACTGGCAGAGTTTTTTAGTAGACATATATATAAAACAAATATAAATATATAAATAATAAGATATTGGTATAAGTCCCTGAAATTATGTATACTGCAGTTCTTCCTTGAAAAGGCTGAAGTTCTAGTTAAAGTCCATGGAGTCCTGTCTCATTGTACTATTCCTACAAAAAGGAATTAATCATGTATCTTAACACAGACCTGGAGTAAGCAGCAATTATCAGTGAAGTGTACACATCTCCGCTATTGAAATTACTCCTGTATCAGCTGAGCTCCGTGGACCTTTTTCACTAGAATTCTCTAAGCATAAGCATAAAGCAAAACCCAAGAAGTTTTTCTAGCCTGCCTTTTCATTGAGAATAAGGAAAGTTAAAATTTAGCAGCAAATAGTTGAAGTGACTGGAGAGCCTGGGTGATGTTTGCCAATTCTGATAGAAAAGAAATACAAAAATTGCATGTGCAAATAGAGCACAAGTAGTGGTCTGTAGCTGTTCTGAATCACTACCGGCTTTCCAAATCTTTCGTTGTGATGCGTGCTGTCTTGGAATGGCCCTGTAGATCTTCTCTGGCATATGAATTGTAATTTGGGAACAGCTGAATAATGTAGTTTTAAAAGTGCTGTTCATGCTAATATTTGTGTGACTTTAAAGTAATTTCATATAAATTTGATAGGCTGAGCATACAGTGTGATACCATGCTTTGAATTTCTCTTCACTACATACTAGCAACTCTTGCTTTCTGAATACTTAGCAGCTTTCACAAAGCTTGAGTAAGACCATAAAAGAGAAAGTGAGGAAGAATTGCACAGAAATAAGAGGTATATGTAGATAAAATAGTCTGCACAGTTACTCCACTATAGTAAAATGAAAAACAAATCAGGAAGGAGCACCAAGAGGTAGGAATTTTGTGCACAGTAAATTTATTTATAAGTATACTATCTTTAAAGCAACAAACCTCTTAAGAGCCCTGAGTTTTAAAATCAGAGTCGTTTGGGTTGGAAGGGACCTTAAAGATCATCTAGTTCGAATCCCCCTGCCATGGACAAGGACACCTCCCACTAGACCAGGTTGCTCAAAGCCCCGTCCAACCTGACCTTGAACACTTCCAGGGATGGGGCCTCCACAGCTTTCCTGGGCAACCTGTTCAAGTGCCTCACAACCCCCATAGTGAAAAATTTCTTCCTGAAATCCAATCTAAATCTCCCCTCTTCCAGTTTGAAGCATTACCCCTCGTCCTGTCACTACATGCCCTTGTAAAAAGTCCCTCTCCAGCTTTCCTGTAGGCCCATTTCAGATACTGGAATGCTGCTATAAGGTCTCTCTGAAGCCTTCCCTTCTCCAGGCTGAACAATCCCAACTCTCTCAGCCTGTCTTCATAGGAGAGGTGCTCTAATCCTCTGATCATCTTCATGGCCCTCCTCTGGACTCAATCCAACAGGTCCATGTCCTTCTTATGCTGGGGGCCTGAGAGCTGGACGCAGTACTCAATACAAAATCAGTAGCCTTTAAAGAACACTGACATCCTGTATGGTGCTTTCTGAATTCTAATTGTAGTGTTTTATTAAATGAACTTCCAAATCTTTATTTTTTCAAAATTACGTTTTTAAAAGTAAGTCAAGCACCTCACAAAGGTTTTCTTTACCTTTTTAAACATTTGCAGGTAAAGTGTTGCAAGTGGAAGATGACCTGGTGATTTCTTTCCAGTTGTTGCTGTGTGTCTTAGATTATTTTATCAAACTGTCACCTCCTGCTATGCTCAAGGAACCATACAGTAAGGATTTTTGGTTTTTGTTCACTGAAGTAGAAAGTAAATTGGTTAAATTTCTATTACTGTTATGCTAACAGTCATCATTAACATAATAAAACTTCTTAAGCTTATTAAAATGGATTTTTTGATGTTTTAGTTCAATTTAGATGATAGTGAACTTGAATTCAATTATCTGAATGTGGCAATGTGTTTGATACAATTCAATTTTTTTTTTTTTTTGTTCTATTGCTGCCATCCATTTGCTGTGTCCTCTGCCCATACAAGTTGTTCAGGGGCTTGTTAAAACAGCAGTTTTACTTTGGTAAAAGAATTCAGGTTCTGGGTAGGTGATGACTGAGAACTACTATTTAGGTTTGCTTTCAGTTAGAAAAGGAAAAGGTAGTGCTATGACTGTTATTTCATTGACATGTAACAGTATGATGACAACAGAAATGCACAAGATGCTGGACTATACGGACATTTAAAAGAAATCTATGGTGGATAGAAAAGCTAATTGCAGTGGTAACTCAAAATAAAGTGGCAAAGGTAAAACGTAGGTAGCTTTGCTTTTATTATATCCCCTTTGTTATGAGCAAGTGTCTCTATTTTAAGTAAAAATATAATGGGTCTTCACTATGGAAACTTCTGTTCAGCAGTAACTTCTTGTACATTTGGGTTTTATACCTAAAATGTGGAAAACCTCACTAAAAAGGAAGAGAAAGTAAGCATTTATGGTAACTTTCAAAGACAGAATTCTATTTTTGTTGAATACTTTCTTCTGCAAGCTATGAAATTCATATACTGAAGCATTTGGAGCCACAATATGTAGAAACCAATTTTTTTATACTAATTAGTTTATCCGTTGCTGGGTTTGAATGCAATACTAGTATTTATAGCCTACATCTATTTGCTTTGTTGCTCTGTTTGTTTCACAACTAAATATCCACTTGGGTTATAATGTCATAGAATAGATGATGCATTCGCTGCTATATTCTTTAAATTCCTTAGTTTTGAGGATATTTATCTGGTCTAGTAATTATTTATCACAGGTAAGAACAAGCAACCTTTCTTTTATTCTAATGCCAGTAAAGGGTGGGAAAGGACAGGTATGTGGCAAGTAAATCGCTGCCCTCCTCCAGTACTATTTTGAATTTAAATTTGTCCTTCATATTAGGACTGGCATGTGCTACTGCTTATTTCAGATGTTATAAAGCAGATTTTTTTGAAAGAACACTGAATTGAAACTACCTGGTTTTAAACTCTGTGTTCACACTGATTTATTTTTTTTAGTGAAACTATGAAGACTAGGAGCTTGTTATTAGAAACAGTTTGGTTCTGTGTATTGTATCTTCAAAAGAAACACTGCCACTTCAGACTAAACTGCAAATATGGGTATCACTGTCATAAGCATTAGATTTCTAACTTGAAGCTGTGTGGTATGTGCAGGTGCTGTGTAAACTGTCAAACAGCGCTTCATTCTTTTAGCAAATAATACAATGTATTGTTCAAGTCCTCGTGACCAAGAAGCTTCACATTGTGCTGGATGATGTCAGGCTTTATGATCTGACTAAGGCTGAGGGGATTAAGATGCAACCACCCGAGCACTGTAGTTTGTCAGATTTTCTTGGAACAGTTATCAAATACAAATGAAGTTACAGATGAGAACAGCATGCTGATCAGAGTGTCAGTTTTAAACCAACAATATTTAATGCTATTAATGTACGTTATTAGTATAATTGACATATTTCAAGCTGACAATATTGAAGCCACCTACTTTGAGCTTAACAGAATGAAGTATTATTACCTCACTGAATTAAGGTTTTTTGATACCTTCTTCAAGGTGAACTTGTTTGTTCCTACTTGTTTGCCTGCAGGTATTTGAGGAAAGGAGGAATTCCCTGAAGAACCATATTCCAGGTTCCCACCAGCACTTAAGTCCTACATTGACTTTATTAACCCTCAGACACGTAGAGTGAAGTTTCTCTTTCAGCTCGTTGTTTTACACTTCTGTAAAAATAGAAAAAATAGTTACTCATCTGTGAAAAGATAAGGCTTTCCTAGCTTTGCAAACCAGATGCGTATTCAAAGCTGCTTACAAACAGTGCTATTACATTTTGTGCTTTTTAAAAACAAAATGTCCAAATACTGATACAGGAATTTAAAAACTAATTTTCTTTTTGCATTAGTTTTCTGTAATGAAGGTTTCTTACCCAGATGAAAAGGGAAATATTTAAGAAGAGGACCTGAAAAAGCGTATAAAAATTTAAATCTCTTCTTTCTTAAGACAACTCTAACCTTTTGATGGTACTATCTTTCCAGAGTCTGCTGTGACTGCAGTGGCTGTTAATGGTTCAGCTCGAACTCCAAGAAGAGGTCAGAACAGGAGTACACGTACTTCAAAGCAAAGTGATACCGATACAAAAGTTATTGAAGTCCTTTGTAAAGAGCATGATTGTAATTTAGATGAGGTAATGCCTGTGTTTCAAAGTCTGTTAGATCTTGCTGCTAAACCCCGTCTGGAATATGTCTTTTTTTAAATGGTCTTTTTAAATCTCAGTGCTTGTGCCTGCTTAACTATTCTCTCAAGTTCAGTAGTGAAGGTATCCAACCATTCTGTAGTTTCTCTAGTAAGGAGTTTAAAAAAAAACAAACAAAAAAAACCAAACCCCAAAACAAGCCCTTTGATACGGGTGGTAACTTTACCAGGGAAACTGAACTGTGAAGAATGCAGTATGAATTTATAGGCTGATCACAGCATGTAGACTGCAGATGCAGGGCTGCTCTGATGGGGCTTCATAGCTGCATCCCGTGATGAGAAAATGTGCACAACAAGCGCATTGCTTCTGTGTGGGATCTTAAAGACCCCATTCCCCTTTTCCTTTGTTGATAAATCTATTCCTGTGTAAAAAGGACTGATTTTTGGATATCCAAGCAGATGATGGAAGCAGAAATACTAGAGGGCTGGGAGGAGTTCAGTTCTTTCCCAGTTTAGTCATGTAGTGTTACAGCAATGGATCATGTGCTGCGTGCTTACATATCACTATGTTTTGGATATGTGGGCAATTTCATTTTTGCTTTATTGAAGACAAAACAGTGCATTGCAAAAGTGAATTTAAAGATGTGAAAGCAGTGTGTGCATGGCTGCCTCTGTACGTTGCTAATGTGATGGTTTTTTTCTTTTTTTTAGGTAAAAAATGTGTATTTCACAAGCTTTATTCCTTTTTTGAATTCTATTGGGATTGTAGCTTCAAATGGACTACCAGAGGTAACTGGAAGAATTTAAGACAGTTGAACAACAGTGCTTTACTTCATGCCAGATTGCTTAAGATTCCCTTTAAACATTGATGAAGTTCTAATAGGTTCTTCTAAAATCATCTAGCAAAACGCATTGTTTTTCAGGAATGTAGCTTAGCAGGGATTCCAGTATTTATTCATGGACTATATTTAGCTTTTACATTTGAATTTAATAAATGAATTTCCTGAGGCTGAACTAGTGCTTTTGCTCAAAGCGAAACATGACATAAGAGTTGCATATCCATGATCTTAGTGAGGCTATTAATCTGAAATACAACTATTACAATATCAGGTCTTTGAAGTCAATCTATAAATGCATACAGTCTTAAATTACACACCTTAATTTAAATATAATTGAGACATGTTACTGTAGTCATGTTGGAGAGAGATCCAAAAGATTAGGCTCAGTTTCACAACTGGCAGAGTTTGAACTGCTGTATCCTTGCAGAATTACTTTCATCTTACAGAGCTGTAGCCTGGATACAGCAGACTACCTCTATGCAACCGCATGCAAGAGTGTGCCTTAGTAGGTAACTTCTTGCAATGTATTTACATCCATCATTCTTAAAAGAATAGTTTTAGCCATGTGTCACCAATAGATGTGGTAATCTGAAAATAAGCAGCTCTGAAGCTTATCAGACTGAAGGTCTGCAAGGTTCAGCCAAGTATACGCTCTGTTCAGTTTCATGGTATGTTGGGTGGGGGACAAAATACAAGACCTGCTAAAGATCTTTAATCTCTTCCAGAATGAATTTCAGGATATCAGCAGTCTGTTCAGACTTTTTAATTTATGAGTATATGTAGTTGGGAAGCCCTGTATGGGCTTCCAGGCAAAAGTCATTATGTAGCTTATTCTCAAATCAATGAGAGTTCCCATCCAAGGCTGCTCAATTTAAGTATAGTATCAAAATTACCAGTCTAAGGTTCTGCTGGTGAAAATCCTATAAAATGATGCATTTCAAGAAAAATCCAGTCACGTGATCCTTGCTCCTGAAACTTGAGTGCCTGAGGGGGTGTTCTAAAACACAGCAGAAAGCTACAGCTGTATTTCAGAGGTAGTCAGTTCATGTATGTTATCCAACTAACCATCAGTCATAGCTGAGATCATCAGTACAATAGCTAGTAATGTGGGACATTTAAATTGAATTTAATTTTCATAAAAAACCCCCCCGAGCTTTTGATAAATTTTAATGGTGTTTCTAAAATAAGAAAAGCTTTTGGGGCTTACTGTTGGTATTTCATTTGTCTTCACTGTGTGTTTGATGGTCAGGCTTTATGAACTGAACAGATTGATTCGGAACTCTTATTTTTGTCTGAAGGTTTCTTCCTAATTAGCCCAGTGCAGCCGTTTCGTTTGAGCTCCTGTTTTTTGCAGTGAGAATCTGAAGTTTCTAGAAGTTTATGAAATACTGAAATATTTCAGACAAAAATAACACATAAGCCATTAGGAAGGTAATGAAAAATGAAAAGACAGTGAACTTTTAAAATGAAACAAGTGGTAATAGGAATCTAAAGATGATCTTTGATTTAGTAGTCTAATCTCAAAGTTTTAACCATGAGATCGGTTTGGAGCAAATTAATTTGGCAAAGGTAATAGGAGGGGATGAGGAGCAAAGCTGCGTAAGAGCTATTTGTAGCTTGCTTTTTCTTGCGACTGGGAGGGGACTAATTTGGGTTCATATACACTGTTATCTGTTTTTATAGCAGGAGTTTGCTAGAGCACAGCATCAGTTAGTATGTTTAAGGGCTCAGGGAACAGATAGTTGAGGTGCCTGCCTACTTCTGCAGGAGCACAGCAGCAGATTTGAATTTGAGGCAAGTACCTGGCCCTGATAAAAAAAACGGCAGACTTCCAGTTAGTCGCTCAAAATGAAATAAAAAAAACCCTCACAAAACCACAAAAGAACCCAACAACAAACTTTTCCACGCAAAATGAAGTTGTATCAATGTGGGATCTAATCAACTAAGAAACTTTTAACAGTTATTTAAAAAACAACAATGTGGATATAAAATAATGGTCTATGTCTTTGAAGAAATAGGCACTTAAAAACTACACCCCTAGAAATATTAATATGGAATGGGGAAACTCTTGTTATACTCAGAACAGGAGGATTTAAGTTTGAGTCTTGGCTTTCATCTCCAAACCAGCAGAGACAGGGTCCTAGCGGATTGTCTGGCAGCCGTTCTAAGGACATTCACACTATGTTTCCTGCTCTTAGAGACACTTTTTTATTCTGGAAGGAAAAATTTAAAAGCCTGGAAACATTAGTTTGATTTGCAGGTCTGTCTCTCCCACTCTGGCTATTTTTAGGTCTTTTACAGTGTCAAGACCTACATTTCCTCAAAAAAGTCTCATGATCTTGGATTGTTTTCTCTTCTAAAAGATTATCTTTGTTTGCGTGTGGGAACGATAATTTTCCTCTGGGTATGTTTCAGCTGTTTGTGTAAGAAGTGACTTTGTGAGCTCCAAGGTCGTTTTCTTAGCATTTCAGCATTGTATTCATGAGGCAGGACTAGCTTATGTTATTCAGTAAATTGTCAAACTTGTTCCTATAAAATAAAGGGTTTTTTCTCAATGTTTTTTGAGGTTGAGGTTCTCTCGAAACAGTATGACGAACTCTATCTTAACAACAAAGATATAGACGCAAGATTATTTCTGGATCACGACGAAACTCTACAGCCTGATGTCATAGCATGGTAATATTTCCATCTACTGCTTTTGTTTTATAATGGAAAATGTGAACTTGGGTTGATGTGTCCCTTTGCCCCCTGCTGCATGTTCTAAATGGAGATCCCTTTATCCTGTTGATCTCCAAGGTTTGTAGTTCAGCGAAGATACTTCTGGCAGCCCCAACCTTGCTTTATGTAGTAGCTTAAATAATTAGAAAACATATGACTGTGACTCTACCCAAAATGATTTGGAAGCTCTACTCTAATTCTTACTCTGTGCAAGCCCTTGTCATCCAGGGGAAGCTGAGGAATTGTGAGGAGGAGGCCAAGGCTATGTCATCCTAGTTGATTAGATATGCCCGAGGTGGTGTTATGGCTCTGAGGCCAGCTTGCATGGAATGGCTTGGGTCACAGAATCACAGGGGGTTGGAAGGGACCTCTGGAGATCATCTAGTCCAACCCCACTGCCACAGCAGGGTCACCTAGAGCAGGTTGCACAGGATGGTGTCCAGGTGGGTTTTGAATGTCTCCAGAGTCGGAGGCTCCACCACCTCTCTGGGCAGCCTGTTCCAGTGCTCTGCCACCCTCAAAGGAAAGAAGTTCCTCCTCATGTTTAGATGGAACTTCCTATGTTCAAGTTTGTGCCCATTACCTCTTGTCCTATCACTGGGCACCACTGCAAAAAGACTGGTGCCATCCTCCTGCCACCCTCCCTTTAAGTATTTGTAGGCATTGATGAGTTCCCCCCTCAGTCTTCTCTTCTCCAGACTAAAAAGACCCAAGTCCCTCAGTCTTTCCTCATAAGAAAGATGTTCCAGCCCCCTAATCATCTTTGACAGTCCTCACTGTCCAGATCCTCCTTGCTAAAACCAGATGGTGCCATTTGGAAGCTGCCTGCTGGGAGTGGTCCTCAGCCCATTCTGACTTCTGACCTGTACCCACAAATTGTTTGGGAAATAATAGTTTGCATGGGACAGAAATGTGCTATGAATGGTTTGGCAGGATAAACAGTCAAGTATCAGTGACCAGGTACATTTCCTGGTGCTGTTCAGTAATACAGATGTCATGAACTTGTTGGAGTGGGTCCAGAGGAGGGCTGCAAAAATGATCAGAGGGATGGAACGTGTCTCTTATGAGGAAAGGATGAGAGTTGGGTTTGTTCAGCCTGGAGAAAAGAAGGCCTTTCAGTACTTAAAGGGGGCTTATAAGAAAGATGGGGACAAACTTTTTAGCGGGGCCTGTTGCAATAGGACAAGGGGTAATGGCTTTAAACTAAAAGAGGGAAGATTTAGACTGGATAGACGGAAGGGATTTTTTTGCAATGAGGGTGGTGAAACACTGCAACAGGTTGCCCAGAGAGGTGGTAGATGTGCTTTCCCTGGAGACGTTCAAGGTCAGGTTGGACGGGGCTCTGAGCAACCTGATCTGGTTGAAGATGTCCCTGCTCATTGCAGGGGATGTTGGACTAGATGACCTTGAAAAGTCCCTTCCAATCCAAACTACTCTATGATTCTATGACTCTATTTGATTTTTTTTTTTAGTCATATGCTTAAATTCTGGTGGTTCTTGACAATTCAACATGTCCCTAGCTTGTTGTGAGCTCACAATGTGAATCTGTGACTTTATCTATGCTAGAAAAATACGTTCATTTGAAATGGGATTAAAATGCAGCTAATACCAGGTCTACATATAAATAAAGCTGTTTATAAATAGAATTCTAGAAAAAAAAAAAAAAAATTGGAAGGGAACTTTGGAGGTCGTCTGGTCCTACATCCTGCTCAAAGCAGATCTACTTGGAAATTTAAATTATATTTTTCTAACAACTGGAGTGATTGGACTTCTAGATCTTCAAAAAATCTGTTCCAGAGTTTTCTCTTCAGATTAGTAAGTCTCTATAGAAAACATTCTTTTTTGAATTACATTAGTTCTTCATAAGTTTGTTTTCCGTTTCTGTAGCTCACAGTTGGAGAGGACACCACTAAAAAACAATCCAGATGAGGAACTTAATCTTATACTTCCACAGACTCCTGTTCGGTATGAGTTTTTCTTTTAAGCTGTGTTCTTTTTTTATTTTTTTAAATATCCTAAGTAGAAATTTCATCTTTAGAGTAATTGTTTTAATTTTAAAGCAACTATTGGGGGTTTTTGTTTGGTTGTTTTGGGGTTTTTTTTCCATAACACAGACTGTAGTTCTGATTGCTAATGTGTAGTGAGCACGAGGGGTGTTGAGTGCCCTCAGTTTCCGGTGAAGTTATTGGAAAACAGAGAAAGCTTTTTACTGAGTTGTCTAAGAAGTGCAAGATGTCTGTAAAATAGATTACTGTATCTGTTCCTGTGAGAATGCAACTTTATACTTCCATGGTATACTTCCATCTTCCTTCTCCATCTTTACCCTGTCTTCTGACTTCCTTTCTTGATAGCAAATTGTATATGCACACACATTTCTTCTCCCATGATCTTTTTCTTCTTAGTATTGTTTTTTCTGTATGAGGAAGATTAACATTTCAGAGTGCCAACGTATTTTGGTCTATTGGGAAAATGGACAGATATGGTAGAAATGTGGCATTAATTGGAGATTAATTGTTAATTGTTTGATTTACAGTCAAATGCAGAAAAACTGCAAACTTGAATTCGGTTAACCGAAGGAAAGGAGATTTGCATGTACCATTTTTCCCTTGTGCCACATATTTTTTTGACAAAATCGGGATGTTTTTGCCTGATGGCACTTAGAAATTCCTGGACACTAAAGAACCAACCAGCTGTGTCACTGCAATGCCATGTGCTATGTGGGCAAACAGAGAAGTGTCTGCATAGGCAGTCATTCTCATGGTGTCAGGTTCAAGAAAATAGGACAGTGCGGTTCTTGTTCCAGGCTTGCTGTATAAATGCTTTTCATTTTAGCATGCTGTAGAAATGAGAGAAGTTAAAATATTGTACCCTTAATTATTACTTCCGTTCTCTCAAATTAGTAATTTTTTTTTTTTTTTTAAATTAGAAATACTTCTACAGTCTTTATATGTGTGTGGAAGAATGAATTAGACTCTGGGCTTGTGCATCCACTATAAATATACTAAATGCCATCTGCAGAAACTAATTGTTTTCTAGCCAACAGAGCAGCAAGGTTCTGAAAAGATTCTTCATAAAAATTATTAAAGGAGACATGCATCTGAGATAGATATTGATCAGTATATGAAAGAACTTTTAATCGCCTGAGACTCTGAAAGGCTTTATTTGATTGCCTTAGTGGTCCCTTTTAGTGTTATGCTTCAAGTCTTTTAACTGACAGTTATGCTTTTTTAGCTGTAAAGACATCAGTTTGCCGTTCAGTTCCCAGACTGAATGTGCGATATCTGGAACTAGACCATGTACAACATGCAGTGTCTTTAACAAGAAGGTAATTGACAACAAATCCCATTTTTGACAACTATAGACAGCTATTGACACTTTTCAATTATACTAGAATTACAGCCCTCTAACACTGTGAAACTGCTTTATTAAAGTTCTTGACATGGAAGTTTTATTAAGAAAGTCCAGGAGTACCGAGTTTCTGCATTGCTAAAAATTTGAACAGTGCTAAACCAACTTTGATCTTGAGAGGAGGTCTAGTGAGATATTTAGATTCTCTCCATCCACACTTGGGCTTTTCTGAATTTTCCAAAATCGATGCCATTCAAGACAGTTCAAGTGAAGGCTTATTCACTAGCAGTGATTTGGGCTGTTTTTCAGTAGTAACTGTTTTTCATAAAGCCACAGAACTGTCACTAGATGGCAGCAAACCTTTGATCACCAGCATAGCATGGAAAGCGTATCATTAACTCTCCCTGAATTAAGTAAAACCTCTTACAGGTTATGTTGAAAGCACTGTACTTATTACTTTTAATCTTCTTGTAACATTTTCTTTCTGGACTTAGACACTTAGAATCTTCTCTGAAGCCCCCTGAAATTGGTGAGAATCTAATAATTTTCATTAGTGGATTTGTATCTGGTCATTTATATAGAAAGCAGTAGATAAAATGGGTGTAAGTACTAGTTCAGAGCATAATCAGAATAGGTTGTGTGTTTTCATTTCAGTTTTTTCCAGTGTCCATGTGCTTTTCCTTATCACTAGTAGAGTTTTGGCAGAAGTGATTTTACCAAAACCGTCTAAAAAGTAGATTAAAGAAAAATGCATCTTTGGACTACTACAGTCATAATGATTGAAAGTATTTTTCTTCTTTCTCCACTTATTTTCTGAGTGATATGAACCAAATTGAGGTTATATAGCACAGAAATTTAAAACAAATGAACAAAACCCTACCAAAAACCACAATAACAAATGCAGAAAGTCACAATACCACTGAAAGAATCAAACTGTTTCTTAGATGGTAGGGGGGAAATTAATACACTAACCTTTCTAAACAAATAGAAACTTAATGCTATTGCTTAATACACAACTTGAGATGTGTTTAAAAAAAAGCCAGTCCACGTTAGTACTTATGGATGTACTGGATATATTATTAGTTTCTGTATGTATGTGCAAATAATAAAGGCAGAACAATACGTGATATTCCCAAAAGTTGGAAATGTAGGCTGTTTAGTTGCTAGCTCACGCACATACTTCTTGTCCTGTATGACAAGATCATTGTTGTTGTTTTCCCACCTATAGATATTTCAGTCACCACCTACATACTATTTGAGAAGAGGCCGTATTCTGTTACCTTAAAATAATGATCTTTCAGAAAGTCATGAAAAATGTTTGTCATCAGGATTTCAGTTCTAGAAGAGAAGCTGAAAAATGTTTTCTTCAGAGAGAGATACACTCAGCCTAAAAAGGTGTCTAACTTTGTGGAATAAACAGTGGGATCCTGTGCACTTGTCTTCAAAGTATTCTTTAAATATTACAGCTTTTTCTGAAATACTGCTGTTACTTGGGTTAGCTTTAGTAGTATACTATGTTAAAACATTGTGGATATGAATCAGTGGATATTACTTGTGGTTTTGAATCTGTTTTTAGCAAGAAAATTCTAGGCATTAAGTAGAGATACAAGTAGTTTTGATGTCAGTGCTTTGGGTGTGCGTTTTTTTCTTCTCCACTCTATACCTGTAAAATAATGCCAATAAGACCGTATATGGAAGCATACTTCAATACTTCAGTACATCTAAGTTAATAAAATGTTACTCATCTAGACAATAAAGAACACTGGAAAATTTCTTTAATGTCCACATCCTTTTCCCCACCCATAATACTTTAAAAGTTAAGATGACTTTATATTTAAGACCCTTCTAACCTAGCTACAGATACAGCAGGTAGAATAAGGATTACAGAAACTGTAGCCTTTCTATTGGAAATAGAAGGAATTGAGTTAAAGTAAGAATTTAAGTTTTAATGTGACTCTTGGGTTCAGATCCAGGGAGGGAGAAGAGTCTGTATTCTTATGCTGTTGCCAATAGGAACCGCTCTGCCTCTAAAAAAAAGTGGGTTTTGCAAAGCATCTGTATTAAAAAGGCTGTATTTTCTTGTAACTGCCATATTTTAAAACATCTTACTTACTACACTTGTGAACAGATGACTTGAAACATAAAAGCTGTCTTCATTCACCGATCTTTTGTATTATTTTTGTATAAAAGCCAAAGAGTTTTTTTGTTAGGGAGTTGCTTGATTTTACTGAATATTTTCACATACAAGGATTGCAGTTCCACCATTTTGTTTTTTAAAAGTGCCTGTTAGTGTTTATTACTTAATTTATGTTCTTTTGGCTATTTACTTATGGATTGTAATCATTCTAATAATTAGATTATTAAATAAATTAGATTATTAGATAAATTAGATTATTAGAATTCACAATGGTTAACACAGTACAGCAGACTTTCATAGAATCATAGAATCATTTAGGCTGGAAAAGACCTTTAAGATCATCTAGTCCAACCATTGACCCTACTCTACCAGGTCTGCCATTAAACCATGTCTCTAGGCACCACATCTACATGACTTTTAAACACTTCTAGAGATGATGACTCAACCACCTCCCTGGGCAGCCTGTTCCAATGCTTGATAACTCTTTCAGTGAAAATTTTTTTCCTAATGTCCAGCCTAAACCTCCCCTGGTGCAACTTGAACCCGTTTCCTCTTGTCTTATCGCTAGTTACTTGAGAGAAGAGACTAGTGCCCATCTCACTACAGCCTCCTTTCAGGTAGTTGTAGAGAGCAGCAGGTTGTTTGATAACTGGGGTGAGAACTAAAATAATAATTTTTTTTGATTGTAGAATTGCTGTTCAGTTTCTGGAAACTGTCAAGCCAACCTTAATGTTGTTATGCATTTTATTGTATTTTTCCAGAACTGCAATGAATAACATTCAGCAGTTGATCATGATTTTAAACTCAGCGCCTGATAAACCATCAGATACTCTCATCGTATATTTCAATGTAAGTGACTAGATTCTTGGAATTATCACTCAAATGAAATATACCCCTGTAGATCTGATGCACATGTTTTGGGAAACTCCTTTATTAACAACCATTGTTTGAAGGCGTACATTTTAATTGGGATGGTTTAAATGTAATTACTCATCTTAGAAAGCAGTTTTAACTGATGTGTACTGGAACCTTCTAATTTCTTAAATCTTTTTGTTACTGCGCTAAATATTAAGATTTATTTATGTATGTATCAGATGGAAAAAGAAGGGGATATAAAAGGGAGACAAAGAAGAGAAGTAGGATATACTCAGAGGATCTCATGTCCGTATTTAGCAACTTAAGCGTATTTCTAACTTTAAAGACATTAATGTCAATGGTACTACTTCGCGTATTCATTGGGTTAGTTCCAGCTAGTTGCATGTGAGACCTGAAGTTGTAATTACTGGAAACGGTTGAACGTATACAATGATTCTATCTTTTTTTAAATACACCACCTTTATTTATGCTGATGAGCTGATGGAGAGATGTTACAAAGTGAAGCAGGACTAATGTGATTAAATTATTAAAACGTTTTTGAAGTAAAATGTCCTTTCTTTGCCTTCCCTTCCCCTACCCTCCTTCCTGTACTTTATTAGAATTGCACAGTGAACCCTAAGGATAGTATCCTGAAAAGAGTGGAAAGTCTTGACCACATCTTCAAAAAGAAATTTGCTGAAGCAGTTGGACCAGGATGTGCTGAAATTGGCTCACAGGTACCTAGCATTTTGTTTGAACGTTACTCATTTGAACTCTGTTGGTAGTAGCTAACGAGAGACCTGACTTACTGACTGTCCTCTTTCAGCGCAGATCAATAATGGTAAAAAGTAACAATATTCTTTTGAACTTGAGGAATGGCAGGTATTTTTTTTCTAAAGCAATAGAAACTGAGTGGAAATATGTTGGAAATACTTTAGTGAAGAATGGGAAAATTGGTGGGCAGAATACATTTGGAGAAACATCTATTTGCATTCATTAAGGTAACTTAGCCTAAAACTGCAAAAGGTGACTCACTTCCTAGTAGGCCAGCTGTGCTTTCAACAAGGATTCTGGAAAACAAATCCAGCCAAATTTGTACTCAACAGTCTCCTGTCTGTCAGCCCTGCTTTTTAGCCTGCTAGCTGTGAATCAACATTGAGTCTTCATGTGGTTGGGCTAGTCACAAACCTTAGTAGCCCTTGAGGCTTCTCCAGTGCTATTGGCAAATGGAACTGGGGACAATGACTTCTTTATAGTGGCTCTTCCGAAAAACAGAAATGTTCTGAATTGTTAAAACACGAGAGTCTGCCTGTTGTAGTCTGTTAAAACTTCTTGTAATACTCTTGAATTTCTTCTTTTTTAACAGAGATACAAACTTGGAGTACGTCTATATTACAGAGTAATGGAGTCTATGCTCAAGTCGGTAGGTTTCGTACTGGTAGCTTAGTACTGGCATTGCATTTACAAATACTAAGAATATTTACAAGTTTGGTTTGATTTATGTATTTTAGGAGGAAGAGCGCCTCTCAGTGCAGAATTTCAGGTATGTGCCCCTAATTTGTTGTCGAAGTCTGCTGTTTTAGTTTTTGGACAAGTATTAATAACTTTCTTTCTCCTTAGCAAACTTCTGAATGATAATGTCTTCCACACATCTCTTCTGGCATGTGCTGTTGAGGTTGTCATGGCTACATATGGCAGTAAGTTGAATCTAAAGTCATAAATAGTAGTGTTATTTATTGATAATTATTGCTATTTGTTCTAATACATAAAATACAGTAAAAAGAAGTGCTCACTGAAATTTCTGAACTAGCAATGATTCAATAAATACAAAAAGGAAAAAACATCAGAATCAAAGGAATGTAGTACTCTTGATAATTTTAGTCCCTTTTCCCTGTAGGAAATGCTTCACAAAGTGATGGTACCAGTGCTGAAACAGACTTGTCTTTCCCATGGATTCTCAGTGTATTTGATTTAAAAGCTTTTGACTTCTACAAGGTGATTGAAAGCTTTATTAAAGCGGAGCCAAGCCTAACAAGGGAAATGATAAAGCATCTAGAACGCTGTGAACATCGAATTATGGAGTGTCTTGCTTGGCAGTCTGTAAGTAATGCTTTAAAGTAGTATTTGTCCTTGTGTAATGTGCAGATCTAGAAAAAGGAAATCACACCCAACTCTATAAAATAAGTTGTGGTCTTGCTGAGGTTTATTTCTAGCAAAATAAATTACAAGAGCAAAACAAGATTAGTTGTGGCGTGTCTTCAGGTTTTGAAAAAAAGGAGTATATCAGAGGAAGAAGTTGACATAGCTCTGCTGATTTATGTGATTGTGAACCAACATCATCTCACTAGTCTGGCATGAATCTTAAGGGTAGTACCCTTAAACAGAATTTTGGTGCCAAAGACAAGGCAATAAATTCTGTGCTTTTATTTGTAAGTTAATTTTTATCCAGTTGTTGTTCCTACTTGGCAATAGGGCCTTAGTTCTGTGCATCTGATATGGTTGTTAATAGTGCTTAAAATACTGATTTGCATTGTCCTTTGAACTTCAGTCACTTCAGTTAATTTTTGGATGTCATTAAAATAAAATGCTGGGAGGTTGGGTTGTTTCTTTTAGGCTGGATCTCAGTAAATCAAACATTGTTTCTTTATATTGTATGTTACTTATAAACCAAAAAAATGCTATTAATGGCACAAAACAGGAGACTGTAAAATCTGCTAATCTTGACCAGAGAGACACAAAGCAACTATTTAGGAACCCATCCTGTATCTTACAGTTCTGAGATAGCTAATGGGATGGTTTAATCATGAAGCAAGTTTTCTTTTCAGGGTAATCTGCGCTTGGTTTGTGTATGACTTCAGAGTGAAAAGTCAACAAATTTCTGGTATGGGTGATACTTTACCACACCGTGGGGCTATACTTCTGGATTCGGGGAACACTTGTGTCTGAGCAATAAGAGCCTCATCTGTGTTCAGGTTTCTAGCTCAGGAGAAGCACTCTGGCCTTAGGGGTGTATGGAAGCAATTGCCATGCTTCAGACTGAATCTGATGGACCTCCTTGTGCCAACCAGCCCTTGCTGCTCCATTTCCTTTGCCAACACACTCAATGGGGACATGTCAGGCCCTGAATATGCCCTGTTATGAAGGCGATCTTTCCATTGGGGGAGCCAAGACTTCTGTATCCAGCTCCACGCTCATCACCACGGCACTCTATGTGCCCCGGGATTTCTGATGCAGTACTATAGCTGCTGTACCAGAGTGTAAATTTTTGCCTCCATAATGCTTTTGCATGTTTGTTTGGTGTCTTGGGAAATGCACGTGGCCTTTCCATTGCTGTATGAATTTCTTGGTGGTTTTGCTCTTCTTTGAATAAGACTGCCTGAAAGCACTTGAGGCCGTCAGCCTTTTACCAGAGCATACAGAAACAGGGAAAATCAGGCAGAGTTTCAAGAGGCAGGCAGTATTTTAAGAAGCGTGCAGGAATATAAAGTGTTTATTTGAGAATTGTAACATTCAGAGGACAAAAGGCAGAGGTACGGATACCCAAGTTCGACTCTCTGCAAGCAAAAAGTGGCTCCTGCTACCTCCTGCAAACCAATTTGAAGTCATCTTACTGATCAGCAATAAGCCATATCTATCAGTTTCTACCCAGTAATTCAAGCCCTGCGTGCAGATAATCTGATTTGGACTTGATCTTTCAGACTGGAAAATGCAAAGCGTTGTGTTTTCAAAAATTATGGTTGTAGTTGCAGGCTTTTTTGAAACAAATTATAATGTCAACAACAAGCACAGGATTATTTCAAGTTTTCTGAGTGCTCTGTTTGACTGTATTTAAATGTATTGAAACTATCTTCTTGATTTGCCAGAGGTATATGTTTGCTACTGTTTTGGGGTGGCTTATATAGCTGATTTGAGCGTTAATAGAATGGAACGGTTCAGTTGGAAGGGACATACAATGGTCATCTAGTGCCAGTAACATATGTGGAGTCGAGCACAGTGGAGGGGATAAGAAGAAATGTGCAGTACGTGTATCCAAGGTCCCTTCTGCTTCATTGACCTGTGTGTCATACCTTGCTCACCTGGATCTCCCCAAGCGCAGGACAGTCTGTCCTCTCCGGAGATTTGCCACTAGAGGGCAAAGCAGGGTTCCCTCAAAAGCTGAGGGAAGCTGAGGCAGCCAGCTACCAGCAGGCACCCTCAGATTCTGCGCTGGCCTCCATCGCCGCCTCCAGCTGCCCATAAGGGCAAGGCTGTGAGTTGTGAGCAGCAGAGAGCACAGCGGTGGCTCAGGAGATGAGAAGTAGCGAAACATCATAGAATGGTTTGGGTTGGAGGGAGCCTTTAAAGGCCATCTAGTCCAACCTCCCCTGCAATGAGCAGGGACATCTTCAGCTAGATCAGGTTGCTCAGAGCCCCGTCCAACCTGACCTGGAATGTTTCTCGGGATGGAGCGTTATCTATGCTAAAATGTCTTGCTGAGTCTCTGGGTCACTGCAGTGAAGGACCTGGGGCCCATCATTGTAAGGCTGCACATAGAAATGGAAAGCCATGTGTCCTCTAGTGCAGAAAATCCACCTGTATCTCACATCTAAATGTTGGCTGGTTTAGTCTGAAAAGCGTAACATATCAGCAACAGGAGAAAATGCTTCTGTGGCCAACTTGCAAGGCTGTTGAGGTCAGGTGTCCCAGAAAGGTCCAAATAGTGAACAAAGGAGTGGTGTACCATATTCTTCTGCAGTTCCTCACCTGGATATTGTCTCACTGCCTGGATAGCATCAGCATGTAATGGTGTACAGGACTTACCAAGTGTCTCTGCTTAATTAGTATTTCCCTCAAGAAGGGGTAGGCAATTAGAGAAGTGTAGTTCATACCAGTAAACTTACCTCCAAACATTTGATAAAGGAGGAGAGAAAAGCCACATGATTCTGCTTAGCCATAAAGACTATCTCACCGTAAGTGATTGCTTTGGGTTAATTTTAAACAAATTTAATCCATAAAAGATGGAATCTCAAAAAGGTTCAAGTTTCCTAATGCAGTTAGAGAATGTATTTTTTTCGAAAAGTGTTAAAATGAAGAAAAGCATGGAATGAGTAAAGCTTATGCAAAAAAAAAAGTCTAGCTTGATAAACAAGAATAGAAACATTTGAAAAAATATTTACAAATATTTGCAGAATGCAACTCGGATTCCCCCAATTATTTGCTGTGGGTTTTTTTGGGTTTGGTTTTTTGTTTGTTTTTTTTGGTTTGGGGTGTTTTTTTTGGTTCTTACCTTCCCCCACAGGTAATACATTTCAATACAAGGCTTCTTTGCTCTTTGGAAAGTCAGGTCTGTACTTAACCAGTCTTTCCTCATTCTCCTGACTGCTTTAGGAAGCGGGATTTCAATGAGATTTAAAGAGACTGAGCAATTGAATACAGAATAGCTTGAATTTGTGGTAGTTTTTTACTTGTCACAGAGCTTTTGTGAGGGAAAACGCCTTGCATAATTTTTCTGAAGAAAAAAAATCTTAAGTGCATCTGACCTTTATCTGACTTTGGAAGCTGCATCGAATGAATGTGAAGGATTCTGTTTCTTACTGGTATTTGAAGATAATATATCACTCCTTTGCTAGTCATTGTGAATATGTTTATTGCTTTTGCATAGCTAGCTGATTTAGTCATCTGTACTTTTGGAAGTAGATGAAACTTTTCTAGGTCATCCTTTCTTTTAACAAAAAAAGCATAGCTAGACAAAATAAAGGGTGGAAAAAAAGTTGGTTTCTTAATAATTCTTAATTTTGAAAAGGGGCAAGTGTGCATACTGACTAAATCATGTGGAAAGTACTTCCTTTTCCTTAAATCTTTATTGAACCTTGAAGGAAGAAGTCCCATTTATCCACTCAAATATTATTTAGCAGCAAGGTTATGATGCTTCCAGGTACAGATTGTCTGAAAGTCGGTTTAGAATATGGTAATAATGTGGCATAATTTTTATTGGCAAAACAGAAATGTACCTTACAATATTCTTTCTTTACTGAGAACATTTGTGCTTCATCTCACTGTAGTATTTTGGGCACTAATTTAATTTCGTAACTTTAGATAAAGGGAACTGAAATTCCTTTAGACTCAAAACTAAAGGTGCCCATAGCCTTTGATTCATTTTTATCATATTTGTATAAATATGATTTAAACCCTAGCATAGTTAAAATCTGTTTCCTATGAAATGGGGATAGCTTATTACCTGCCAGCCTGGGAGTTCATGCTCAGGCTTTTTCGTAATTCTGTCAAAGTAATCTCTCTTGTGGCCAATCAAAAAAGTAATTGTTTTGAGTATCTCAGATGAAGGTTGTGTGAACAAATTCCAGAATCTCTGAATTTTCCTTGTCAGCTGCTGTATTGCTGCTTGCTACAGTGCGTTAGGAAGAAGCAGGGAAGAGCAAGTTTTCAGTGCCAAGTAAATCAAATACAAATTCTATCAATTTTCATGGTCATTTTTCCATCCAAATTATCTGTAAGACCTAAAATGCATTTGTTTCTGGGAACAGCATGGTTTGGGTTTGTTTTGTGGTTTTTTTTGGTTTTGGGTTTTTTGTTTTGGGGTTTTTTGTTTTTTTTTGCTGTGTCATTCAAGAAAGTAAACACCTATGGAGTATCCATCTTTGTTATCTGTATCTGCAGAGCAATCCAGTTGTATTTCCCTGCCTCTCAGCTTGCACTCTGCTCGTAAGCTGTGAACAGGGAGGAACAGGCTGATATTAGATTTCTTTCATACTGCTGCTTAGAGAATGTGCTTCCTACGAATGCCTGTTCACATGTACAGTAGGTGAAGAGTGTGGAGCATACGTGTGTTCTAAACGATCACATTTGGCATAGTTAAAATAGTTTGGGCAACGCTGTAAAATACTTCTTCTGCAAGCCAGCCTTTGGTGAGCCAGAGATGAGATGTGTGAAACCCTTTTGCTCCATCAAGCTTCAGCTGCCCAGTACTGGGGTAGTGAAAGGGTCTTGTTCTTCTGCGCTGGAGTTGCAGACCAGCCGTAACCTTGTCTGAAGATAAGATAATTCATGCCAGCCCAGTAAGGTGGGCTAAAGAAAGAAGCATGGCCATGCTTTCTTGGTTAGCTCTACAGATGGCAAAATGTTCTCTTGTTAACTTGTTAACCCATTCACAGGAGCACTAGGTGTCCAAGGGTACTCCTCATAGGACTGCAGTTTTAAAAGGTTACCTGGTAGCTTTTGTTGTTAACAGGGATGAGAGGCAGCCTTCTATGACAGCCCAGAACAGAACGGGAAGGTGCACTGTGGCAGGCTAAAGGGAGTTCATTTGCAGTTTGATTTGGTCTGCTAGCTTCAGCTGTTTTTTTTGGTGTTTGTTTACGTGTGAGGGATGAACAGATGTTGAACCAAAGTGGTGCATTGCACTACAGCTGTTGACACTGTAGCCTTCTTTGGCTGTATTGCTCTTTAACACTTGCTATCCTAATTGGTATGTGTATTTTTCAAAGGAAAAAGGAACACTAGTATTGATATGTGTTGCAATTTAGAGTTGTAATGTGGTTTGGACTTTTAATGACTGATGCAAGATAAAGATGGCTCTACAAGGTTACTTCTCTTAGTGGTTAAAATATGATCAGAAGTAGGCAAGTGTGCTTTACTTTATAACTTCTTCCATGTAGCATTGCCTAAACTGTGCTACGTAATGCTACTTCTTTATCAGCTCCTTCTTCTCTGTGGTTTCTACCGTCAATTAAACATTTGCAGTGAAATTTACAGAACTGTTTTATCATGTATCATTGATTTGACATAACTAAATGTTTGCAATAAATATTTCTCAACTATGTAGTTAATGTTTATACTTGGTTACCTCATGCCACATCAAAGACTTCTGTTGGTTTTAAATTATGCAGCTCATTGTGACAGAAATGCCTTCCTGAGGAAAACCATCTATTTCCAAAGAATTTTTTTTATTACGTTAATGACAAACTCACTGAGCTGGAATAACAGGAGACCTACTTTGATCGTCAAGTAAGGAGAAAAATATTAAATAGGTATGTTTAAGATTTGCTTAAAAAGTGTTAGACAAATCCAGGTCAGGGTTAAAGCTGTAAGAAGTTACAGGTAAGCAACTACTCCTTAGTGATTTGGTATAGTACGAGCTTAACTATGCAGCCTCCTAGTCTTTGATTGTATAAGGACACAGTTATTGTGGAGCTCACTGTACCTGGGTGCTTAGTGCCTCTTTCCTTGGTTGCAGTGTACAATTTCAAATTAGGTTTCTGTGTTCCTTGTAAGGAGGAATTGAGCATCTAGGAATGGTAGTATATTTTCTTATGGTATGTACCCTTCTCAGTAGAGTTTTCTATTAGGTTTATGTCTGAAGTTGTACACCTCTTCAAACTGCATGTAGACACCTACCTCCAGAAGTCCTCTCTTTGATGTTGACATCTTAAGTCATCCCTTTTAAAACTGGAAGACGTAGGAATGGTCATAGTGTCAACACTTTATGCAATAGGTTACTGGATAAATTGTTTACTATTGTATTAGAAGAGTGACTCTCAAACGTTGTTGATAGGCAGCCAAGTAAGGCCAGGCGGCAAGGACCGGCTATTGGGGCTGCCTCTGTACTACTGGCCTCAAAAGTACAATAGTTTGGGTTTGAGAATTGCCCCACAGTCATTGGTGGTGTTTCGTCGGTAACGTGTTCCCTGGCATGTTCTGGCATCTGTCAGCACGCCTCTGGACAATGCCTAGGCAAAATTTGGGGCATGATGCAGCTCAGGGAGTATTTTCAACTGCTGGTATGGATTAGAAGTGGAGAAACTTCAGCTGTGTGGGTGCAAGCTGTGCTTTGCCACTTGCCCTCAAGGCCTTAGGACAGGCCATGGCTCGTTGTGTTACTGACTACAGACGTAGTCGTGGGTTCAACCGCGCAAGTGACTCCAGCACTGGCAAATGAGTCACGCGTTCACTTACTGTCTCTCCTCTAGGCTCCAGGAGTCATATGTGTTTCTACACAGCAGCCAGTTTTTCTTAGAAAAGCTAGTGTATGTCAGACATACTCCTTTCATACCTACTAAATTTTGACTTTCCTTAGATATAAGAATACTTAATTTGTAAATGAGGGGCAGCCTTAGGCACAAAAAAACCGCTCGGCTTATCCAGAATGACAACATTTGCAAGCATGCTCACTGGCAGGATATGAACCATCGGGGGAGCTTCACTGGTGTAAAGACAGGCACCTCAGGCATTGCAGGCATCAGATTGCTCATGCAGACATCCCCCATCTCCTGTGATCCTCTGGATTTTAGGCACCTACTATCCTGTCTCAGCATGGAGGTTACTATGGACAATGATTTCTACTGTGGAATTTTCTAGGGTTTTTCTTACAGGGGAAAAAGTGTGCTAAGGATCACCAGACTATGTGATTTCACATGCTCGCCATGCTCCTTTTGAAAAAGTTATGTTAGTAGGGTGCAGCTTTAACCTTAAAGAAGGAACTGAGAGTTGATTTGAGGTTTTCTGTCTGTACATACTAAATATATTTCTGCTTGCATCATGAGTGTGTTTCAGAAGCGTTTGTGATGAGAGAGAGGTCACTGCCACCACTACTGCTTGGCGTGATAGTGCTAAAGGATCATACTGGTTCTGCTGCATGTGCTTATTGTTTTTCTGAAGGTTGTGAGTTAGCTCTGACACTTCAGTTGTCACAGCTGTGGCTGGAAAGCCTTCTATCATTGGCCTTTATCATACAAGGTGCATTCTTAGAAGTCTGTAAGATGGTTGCTTTTTGAGTATTTGAATATACCATATATTATCATATAAATATACATATATATGTTGATATGCTCTTTTAGTTTGAGCATATATACACACACACTTTTTAATAAATGCATACATAAAATATGCAAGAGTGTTTCTCCCATGCCTTTCTAGTACTCCTGAAGAGTTTCCTTTTATAGAAATGGTGCTGTGCTTTTTGAGACTTGAAACTTTTATCTGCCTTAACAGCTGAAGGCAGATTGAAAAACCAGGAAGAATACCGAATGATAATCTTCGCTGTCTGCACCATCACTTTGAAAATCTTCCCTGCCACTCCTGTTTATCGTGAAGATGACTCAAGCTGGTATGCACGCTTGGGTGTTACCATCTGAGCAAATCCTCTAGGCTACTGGAAGAGAAACCAGAGCACTTAAAGCTGAGATTCTGTGTTTCCTGGTTTTGTCTGTGTTGGCAATGTGTTTACTTCTTGGTAGGCACTCACTAAGTGTACAAAACACTCGCTAGGGTTGTAAGATATTGGTTATGTTAGCACAGTATTAATGGATTTATCGGTTGCAGGTATACCAAGTCAGCCCAACCCTTAAGATGCTATTTTGATTCAAGTACAAACACGACCAAAGGGATTACCTAAGACACAGCAACTGTGTGGAGTTTTCATTCTGTGAAATTTGGATGCTGTTCTTGATTAAGGATTTAAGTTTTTCTCTACTTCATCTACTGCTTTAGAGTGTAGAGTTTCTCTTATTAGGGGAATATGAGTCCTGCATTGTTAGACTTCTATAACTTGGGTATTTAGGTTCCCTCTATACTTGAGACAGAGCTGCATTTCCAGAAAGCAATTCATTCTGTTTATCTTAAACAGGTATTTTACCATGGGATTATTCACTTTCTGAAGGTACCTCTCTCTACTGACTGTAGAGAACATCTGTCTCAATGACAAACCTAAACTAGATGTATAATGTTTGTCTTTTAAGGTTAGTAGACGTGAATCATATGCTTAATATTAGCTTTCATAACCGCATTTCCACCTTCCTTTCAGCATTAAGGGCACATTAGCAAGAGGTGGTTATTTAAGTATGCCTAGTCTTGTTTCGGGTGGCTATTTGTGCTGTATATCTCACCTATTGTCACTGTTGTGGTTGCTGTTCATGCGGAGGTCATGTACTGTAACCAGTGTGGCTAAAGAAGCAGAGGATGTGTCATGATCTCTCTGGCTGTAGATTTACAGCTGTGATTGGGAGCTGGGTATTACAGCCTGCGCTCAGTGGAGCTTGTGGCTCTGGTGCAGTGTAAAGGTATCTTGCCTGTGTCTATGCTAGTCCCAAGTACAGAGTTAGCCACAGAAATAAGACTTGGTTAACATGACATAGGTTTTTTTTTTACTCTTTTTTTCCTTAAGGTCACTCTGATTATTAGTAACGCTTTAACAAAAAACAGTGAAATAGTTTTCTGGGAATCCTTGCTTTTGATTTTTTTTGTTTTTTACGTTGTCCAGTGTTTTGTTGGTCATACCACAGCTGTAGGACTTTCATTTTAGTCCTACTCTGTTTCTAGGTAGTTTGAACTTCAGCTTTTCATCCTGTAGCATTGCAATGTCTGCATTGCAAATACTTTATAAGAATGTTTAAAGGTTGCCCATAGGGGAAAAAATAGATTAGAATTCAGGGAGATGTACTTGCAGTTCTTTAATTTTGTAAAATTTTGCTGAATTGGAGCAAATTTGATGTGGCTGTCTCATTAAATACAAAAGTAAACAATGCTTGGGTTAAATTCTGTTGCTCTATCCTTGCTGCTTCTTCCTTGGATGGGATTATGCTCTCTAACTTGTAGTTTTGTAAATCTCTGTAGTGAAGCAAAACTGGTGAAAAAAGGGTAGAATGAGGGTTTGGTTTGGTGTGGGTTTTTTTTTTGTCTTGCTTATTTTATCTGCGCCACAGTCCTGAATAACTGTCATAAGCTTTTATTGCTCTTTCTATCCTTATTGCTGTGTTATTTGAGCCCTTCTGTAGTTAACTTTTCTATGGAAGACGGAATTGGCTTCTGTTATGAAGCAAAGTAGGTGCCAAACAAACGTTCTAATGTGCAGGGTTTTTTTCCAGCTATATGCTCAATTTTCAAGCTCTTTAGGAGACAATAGTATCTTGTCAAACTGCCAAATTATATGTCATTGGAAGTGGGTTTTTGTCTCTCTGCTTGCTGCATTTTCTTTAAGTTATTGCATGCATCAAGGCATGGGTTTTGTTTTGTTTGTGTTTGGTTTGGTTTTTTTTTTGTAGGCCAAGTAAGTGCTTTTGTGCCTGCTTTTATACTGTGTAAATGTGTAGTGTTTCAGTTATATGTTTGTATCACTGAGTGTTTGTCTTACAGTAACTTTTCAGTAATAAAAAAATCCTTGTTAGGGATGAGGATCCTCCTGTTCACATAGTGTTCACCATACTCCAGAAAGGTAATCCCTCTAGATTTTGTTGAAGCTCTTCGTTTGGGTTGGGTTTGCTTGTCAGAATGGGTTAGGCGCAGGTGGTAAGCGCCTATGATACAGCTGAGTGCTGTGCCACTAATGGCTGGACCTGTGTGCGTGGTGTTCTGCTGAACCCCTGAGCAGAGACTTCAGGCTCACCCAGTTAGACTGTACCTAGTCTGAACTTGGCTTGGGTAAGTACCTGAACTGTCATCACCCTGTCCTTCCTGTTCGGGAGTTAGCCTGCCCAGAACAGAGCCCATGCTTGGCATGCTCTGTCTGTGCCTGTTGCACCTTCTAGCAGCTCAGATGAACTCGCAGATCTTATCTGGACAGAAATAGCTGCTGATTTTTTTTTTTTTTCTCACTTTCCCCACCCACAGGAGCATGTGAAACACAATGTGAGCATATAGTATATATGGTAAAGTTTTTCAAACATAAAAAGTGTTAAGTAACTTAAACAAGTAGACAAAGTTTTCAGATTTGGTTTCATTAATGAAAGATATTTTTGTTAGGGCTGAAAAGGCAGGTATTTTGGTACTTGCTTCAGCATCTGTATTCACAGTTTTGTGCCATGTTTTGCTATATACTTAACAAATTTCTCCATTAAGAAGTACCTGCAATGGTGGGTGTACTTTTTTCATTTCTTCGTGAAAGCATCAAGGTTTTATTATAGATACTTCCAACTTTAGTCAAGTGTAGTTCTTAATGCTGTGATGAATGGTAAATTTTTTGTAATCCAATAATCCTCCTTGGTGACCAGGAGTGTCTTCAATTTTTATTACATTAATAGTTACTTTTGGAAAGTGCCTACCAGGACAAATGTCCAAAAATTAGTATAGCTAATGTTGCATAATTTTACAGAAGGGTGGAGACTTGCAACTAACATGTACAATTGACTTCCTTTCATAAAGCAGCATTTTTTTTCAGAATTCATCTGAAAAGCAGAAGACTTAATATAGACACAGTTGCTTTCATGTGAAATAGACTTAATATTATTCCCAAGATAATGGTGTTTTGGCTGTCTTCTGTTACTAGCATTGTTATTTAAGAATTTTTTTCTTTAAGGCAGCAACTCACTGTTTAGAAAAGGTGGAGTTAGGGCAAATCTCAAAGCTATGTGTGTGGAAAAGTATTGTTTTATCTCTTCATAAAAAGACAGGAACTTCTTATTAGAGGCCTTCCTTTGTTGCTCGTGGTTTGAGTCTCATGTTTAAACTGTAGAAAATTTATCCCTTCTTAGTGCAGGACAGCTTTTAGTTTTGTTATAACTAGAGTGGACGGAATGCTTGTTAAATAGAAAAAAATAATTTTAAATCTAAATTCCCAGTTCTGGAATTTTTAGTTTTCCAGCAATATCGTAGGTTTTATAGAAGATCAGATGATGTGTGCCGGGTTCTTTTTGTTTGTTTTAATTTTGTGTTAAGTGCAGTTTTCTTACGGGAAAAACTGGGCTTGCTTTATAAGCAGTTAAGTTGTATAACAGGAACAGGATGGGGGGGAGGTGATAAATGTGAAAGGCTTCAGTGTCAAAGCAGAATTAGAGGATTAGAATAAACTTCTCCATCCAACTTCTTGCAGAAGTATTAAACTGTGCACGCCTGGCTTTCTGAATTTGCATTCATATTAAATGAGCTCTATTGAGTACATTCTGAAAATGTGCTAGTTCAGTGACTGTCAGTTGTATTTATACAATTTTTTCAGCACTCTGATAATTGGATAACAAATGCAGTCCAGGTGTTTACAACTTCTAGATTTAGAATCATTCTGATTTACATTTTGCCTTAGCTTTCAAAATGTATCCTCTTTCATTTTGTCAGTGATGTGCAAATGCCAGTAACCCTGAGGTATAAATGATAGTCTAGCAAAAAAGGGAACTTGTCAGGATTTACAGGTCTGCCCACGTGCAAGAACCTTATAATATTACATTTACAGCTGAAAACTATGAACAAATTGTTCTTCATTGATAAAATTCCTAGAAGATAACTTGGAAGAATAAATAATGCTAGAGGATACTATGCTGAAGTGGGATTTTCTGAATTATCAGTCTCAAAGTGAACTTTGCTGGGTTCATTGTAATTCTAGCTGAGTTCTTTATGGAATTCTGAAAAATTTGGTCTTTGGCGATGATGCTGGTAGAAATCACAAATGAAAACCACTTTCTTATTTGCAAGAGATGATGGAAGACTGCATAATCAGGAGTGATACGGAAAGGCTGACAATCAAGTGCTCCTTGCCTCTTCCAAAAGAAATGAGGAGGCAGTAATGAAACTAGTGGAGTTGAAACAAAAGGAGGTGAAACAAAAGGAGGTTTGGGTTTTTTTAGTTTTGTTCCCCCTGCACACGCACGCGCACGCACATACACGAGAAATCCTTGTATGCTGCTCCTACTGTTACCTTCTTCCCCAGGCCTCCAGCCTTGGCCACGGTTGGAGGCAGGATTGTAGACTGGCTGAATGTTTGAGGTCTGATCCAGTCCAGCCATTCATATCTTCTACCTGATCTTGCGAGCTCTTTTTCAATCTTTGCATTTCTATGACTAAGGTTACTTTCTTAAGAAACAAAAGTTCGGAGGTTGATTCCAGTGAAGGATGTCTTACCTGCCTGAAGTATCATCTATGGCTTTTTTTAAAAGCATTTTTAGATGAAAAATATAAAGATGTTTTTGACCTGGTATTGGTATTTCTTTAAATGTCAAAGACATGCATACTGAGTGAAACAAATTTTGACTTGCATTCTGGAAGCCAGAAATGTAAATTTCAAGCTGAATATAAAAAGTATAAAATAGGAAATCTTATGCTTTTAAAGTAATGGTGTGTTGAGGTACATCAGAGGTGTTGATAGAAAGTTTGTTTCTTTTTCCTTGGTTTTTGAAACTGCCGCTTAATTATCTAGTTATCAATAGCTTCCTACCTTGGTTCAGATCAAAGACAAGCTTGGAATCAACTAGATTTTTACTGCTTTTATTTTTATGGTAAGTGTGCAGTGTCTGCACTCTGTAGATGAAGAAACCGGGCTACAAATAATAAATTTGTAGGTTTTGATCTTAAAACTGAACTCCTAAGGCCCCCTGCATAGGCATATGAGTAAAAATAATGTACTTTTAGGAAGTACTGGATGCAACACATTCAGATGCTCAGGAGCTCTGACAATATAAGCCTTTTTTATTTGAGATGCCTAGGCATGATTTAGGAGCATAACTCCTCATCTAGATTTAAATTTTGGCATAAGCTCTTACTAGAGGGACAGAAGAGTTGGTATCAAAGGCAGGAGCAGAGGGAAGGAGTGCCGCTATTCAGGAATGTACCAGTGAAGACATCGCTCCATCTTCAGCTCTCCAGGGTAATCTTGTGGCAGAACCAGAAAAGGTGGAGAAAACCTCATCCAGTCCTGAAAAGCTGGTAGCTTGGCTTTATATCAGCTTGTTGTGGGAGGTGCAGGTTCACTCCCCCTCTTCTGAATCAGTCAGATCAGGAATTTCTCAAGTCATGGTCAGATTCTCTAAATTATAGCTGTTGCTTTTTTAACTGTGTTCTTTCTTGGGTTTGTTTTGGGTTATTTTTTGTTTGGAGTTCTCCCCCTGCCCCCACCCCCCAGTGGAAAGAGTGAAGTATGTTTGATTGAAAAATACGAAGCTTCCTCAAACAGTTTCGAGATATCAAGCTGTTAACTGGCCGGAAAGCTATTGTACTGTGTTGCACTATTATCGCAAAAAGCAAAAGCTACTGCCCTGGAGAGTGAGTGCAAGGCAGGAAGAGCTACTCTTCATGCTTCCCTAGGCTCTTTGAGTTAATACACCAAGGAAAATCTGGTTTACAGGGGAGCGTGCTTCTATGCAACTCTATCTGCTTGTTCTGCTTTTAAGTCAGTGATTTTTATTTTTTCTGCAGTTTCGTAATCTCAGAAAGAGCGGCTTCTCTTTACCAGGGTGAGGCTCCAGGGTGCTCGCAGCTGTAATGCAGAGGCATTGCTGAACAAGTTCTCGCTTAACCAAGTAACAGCTTTGCCAAGCTCGGGGAGAGTAGTAGCCTAGAAACATAGCCCAGCAGTGACATGAAGGGCTTTAGTCTCAAAGTCTTTGGAGGGAGCCTAATATTAAACAGGCTCTTTAGAGAGAGATGCATTGAGACATTAGAGATGCATATCTGGCTTTTGAACCTTGGATTTATCAGTGACTTTGGATTTGTCAGTGGCACATGGAAAACGTACAGAATTTCTACTCATGCTAAGGGTTTTGTGCGTTTTTCTGAAGTCAAATATGAATCAGAACTTTTTAGGATTCCCAACAAAGAGAACTGTCTATTTTCAGATATTATGCAGACATTTATGTCTATGCCATCTTTGTAGCTTAGGCTCATACTGTTTGAATTTTCCTTTCATAAGTTGTGTAGATAAAGATTTAGAATTCTTTTAAATTTAAAATTCAGTCAGCACTAAGTTTCTAGCAGTCTTTGAGTAACTCGGTTTTCCAGTAGTAGTAGGCAATGTACAATTGATTTATAACAATTAAGCAAAAGCTTCGCAAAGGAAAGTAAACTCAGTCAAATAACGTATCGTATATTCTGACGGCTCAGTATGCATTTTCTCCAACATTGATTCGTGCTTCCATATACTGCCCTGAAGTAAAAATACCTCAGTGCTATATCTGTGTTGCAACTACCCTAAATCTAAAGTGCAAATTTATTTTAAATCAGTTCTTATTCTTTACTCCATTGTTTTTGGGGAGGAAAAAACAACACTTACTACTTACTTTTACCTTTTAAATATTTATTTAATTTTACAGCAATGTTAAATTAATTTTGAGGAAAAGGTACACAATGTTCTCATAGCTGGGAAACATACATAGCAGGAAGTTTTAAAGCACTTTTATCTATGTATTCCTGTTTGTAACAGTAATATACATAGATTTCTTCTTTTACATGGCTTTGACTTTTCAAAGTGTCGCAATGAATTTTGCCAGCACGTAGCCCCAAGTAATTTATTTTTATACTTTATGAAGTTTGCAGGAAAATAACATTTGAAATTTTAAATGCTCAGGTTAGAAATATTTCTAGGACACAAAGATTAAGAGGAAGTTTCACTCTAAAAATTACTGTCTTGCATTTCTTTATGGGACACCAAATAGTTTCCTAGAAGAAATATTTGGGTTGACGCACATGCTCATTTCTAGTTAGCAAAGGTCATGTTTTTCTAAGAAACTACTACTTTGAGATTGAATTACCTTATTTGGAGGATGTTATTTTGCTCAAAAGTTGCATTGAGTTGAAGAACGTCTCACAAATGAGTTTTATAAAGTGTTACTGTTCCTAAAGCATTAACTTCAGTCATCAGAGGGTTATTTTGTTATAATTACACAGATATCTGAGACAGAGGTGAGAAGAAAAACAAGTTTGTCTGAGTTGTTTCCAGATGCCCTAAACTACCAGAAGATTTAATTGCTTTATGGGGGCCAGGCTTGTGAAGAGAGCATATATTTTATCAGATAAACCTGGGAGAAATGAAGTTCTTGTAGCCCATTGATTGAAGTCCCCTATGAATGTAATGGTCCCTAAGAAGGAAGGTGCAGGAAGGGAGGAGTAAGATGGAGAAGAGGAAACTCCAGAGCCCACACAAACAGCTGAATTAGCTGTTTTCCTCGGCAGCGGAATCCTGCAGTGTAAACCAGGTGGTTTCACCCCCGTCCTCAGTAACTTGGAAACCTGTATTGTTATAAAAAATGAGCGTTTGTTTTACCTTCAGAAAAAAAACCCTACTGACTTTTTCATTTGTTTTTTGACTTGACAGACATTCTTTGGACTTTGGTTAACCTAATCTGAAACCAAAAGTTCATTTCTAACGTACAACCTGTCAGAACAAACATTTGACATAAACTCCGACAATATTTTTTCTGTGTACTATTATGCTTAACGCTTTTACAGTCTTATCATAAACTTTTCTGATGTGAAGAAAGCGTAACATTTACATATCAGAATATATTTCCACAGCTGAAGAAATGTGCAGGCTTCTAATTCCAGTTTAGTCCCAGTAGTATTTTAATAGTTTATATTGTAGAGTCACTGTCAAATATTTTCATTTTTACGGTCTGAAGGCTGTGTTGAATGAAGCTTTCTGAAACTGGCCTTTCGGAGAATCTGATGTCCCGTGGTCTAGTGGACCGGTTCTTTTTTATCGAATTTTGAATTGTATCCGATGTAAAGTAATAGACTATAGGGTCAAAACAGCAGTTTGAAACGGCGATGCACAGAGTGATGGGGTACATAGTCCTGACTGCAGTTACCACTGAACAATTAATCCAGGTCTGTGTTCTCATAAGGGAGTAAAGTATTAAGGTAATGTTGTAAGGCACAAAGCAGAAGCAGAATATTACCAAATGGACAAAAATCATTTTGAGTACTTTTTTCTTGCTTAATTTATTCCGACTTAAAGTAAGCGGTTTATTCAAAGTCCGTAAGACCATAGTAGAGCAGGTCACGTTTAAGATGAGTGGAATAAAAAACCCAACTATTTCAATGAAGATAACAATCCGGGATAGGTAGGTTTTCCATGTGTCCTCCGAAAAATTTTCAAAACATGTTCTTTGTTCAGTATTATTACGGCGGTTTGTAGACTGGAAAAAGCTTGCTGGTGTGCTGCCTGCTAACACTGTTATCCATACTGCAGCGCAGACAATTTTTGCGTTCCTTTTGGTTCGGAGAGTCTTAGATCGAAAGGGGTGTACTATAGCTAAAAAGCGATCTACACTTATGCAAGTCAGAAATAAAATGCTCCCATACATATTTGTATAAAAGAGGGTGACAGAAATCTTGCAAAGAATGTCTCCAAATGGCCAGTTTCTTGCTACAAAGTAATAAATCCTGAAGGGTAACGTGAAGACGAAAAGCAGATCCGATATTGCTAAATTAAGCATGTAAGTTGTAGTCTCATTTTGCACTTTTAATGTGCAAGTAAAAATGTAGATAGCAACGCAGTTTGCTATGAGGCCAAGAACAAACACCATACTAAAGATACACCCGTATAAAGTATATTTAAAGGAGTCCTCAGTGGAACAATTAGAGCTTACCATTATAATGGTATATTTAAAATTCCTGTGATTTGGAGGTTTCTCTGGTATTTTTATTGCAACTTTTTTTAAATTCCAGAAGAACTTGCAGATGTATTTGAACTGTGTGCTTTGTGGTAAGTTTGTTGGACTGTAAAGCTTCAGAGAAGAAACACAAGCTCGGTAGCAGGGGGGGACATCTCCAGCAGGTCACTCTTCTCTTCCAACTGTTATTTGTAATCACATAGCCAGTCTTCGAAAGTCAAAACCCATATCATTTGTGGCAGATGAGGTCATCCCAAAGCTTGCTCAGTTCCATTTTTTCCCCTCCTCGATTCGATGAAGCCCTTGTAGAACTTTCTGCCTTATTTTTGGCTGCAGGTCATACTGGCGAAGCCTCATCCATCCAGATTTACTGGGAATGTGTGCTGGACGCCGCAAAGTGTCGGCACTTGCATGTCTCCCTCAGCCTTCTTTCTGTAAAACGAGCTTTTTCGGCTCCTGAGAGCGCACGCTGGCTGGCTGGCTCGCCCCACGGGGTGGGAAGCAAGCTGCTTGCGAGGGCAGAAACCAAATTCCAGAGCGTGTTTGTTCCTGCAGAGCACAGCCCCAGCGTCCTGCGCCCCGGCAGCCTCTCGCCAACCCCGGCTCCTTCTGGAGAGGAGAGAAGAGAGCTCGGGCAATTAGTAGCGTGACATCACAGGAAGAAGAGGCCGGACTCGCTGAAGAATGGTTTCAGTTCAGTTTGTTTGCCTTCCCCTAATCCGATAATGTGTCTGCTGGGACTGTACCTTGCAAATGGTCACCAGCAGAGTGCTGCTGCAGCTGCAGCCTCCTGTTAACTCTTTCCCTGCTCCCTGAAAGGTCCTTTGCCAACGTTGTTGGAGTCCTAAAGCTTCATTGCAGGATCTTTTTTCTTCAGTTCTGAGGAGACTTTTCAGTGTCTGAATAACTCTCATGCCTTAAAACTCCTGGTTTGCTTTGGAGGTAGTAGTAATGGTGGGATTTTGTTTTATGGAGGATTAAACTAACGTTACTTTTTTTTTTGATAGATATCTTTGCTTGTGATAAATAACATGTTAATCACCAGAAATCAGCTGAGTAGTTCTATCTCGATTCCCTCTATATGTCAGTACAAACCTCAGGAGGGACAAAGTAACATTGATAGGTAATTAAATAATTTCACTAAATAATTACTTAGAGAGGCATAAAGATTATGAACCTGTGAGTTGCTCTTAGATAGTCCAAGGACTGAGATGTGTTGCAGCAGGAGAAATTTTTAACTTGTTCCCTGTTAGAAAGCATATCCCAAGCTCTTTCTAATCAGAAATATGGTTCTTTTTACAAAAAAAATGCTTTGATTTTTTTTTTTAAATTTTGTGGTACAGAAAGCATTTTCTTCAATATGTAAGCACAGAATAAATATACCAAAATAAATACTGCGCTATGCCGTTCTTTCTGATAATTTAAAGGGGGCCATTTATTGCACACGCACAAAATACTCCCATTAGTCACTGATTAATGAAATGAAAACATGTTGTAACTAATTAAATTGTTAAATAAATATAAAAAAAAAGCAGCTCTTATTGCCTTTAGGGGCAGATATGAGATAAATCTCAGTTTAGACAGACTCATTTATTTAACAACAGCTTGGATAGACTCACTTCTGGCATCAAAACCAGTCTATTTCTAAGTCTTAGAATAACAAATCTCTTCATATCTGGCTGGGTGGCATGGTTCTTTTGAACTAGATTTTAATCAGTTGTACCTAAGCAAGGCTCTGGGCAAAACCTTTCTAGTCTGCTGTAAAGGAGAGTAAATACTAGCACTTCGTGGGATTTTGGCATAGTTTCTTTATGTAAGGTACATCAGACAAAATTCAGAAACATGCAGAAATGGATCTTGCTTATTTTATTTCAAGTTTTCTTGTAAGTTTCTCTGTGAAACTCTTTCACCTTGATTTTGAGGTGAAATCAAGTAGTTTCACTTCAGTAGGCTATAACCACAAGAAACCTTTTTGACTTTTTGAAATTCATACTTAGCCGTAAAGCGTAGTGCCTTTTCCACTTCTAAGTCAGCAAGAAATGAAAATGTGAGCTTGGCAGCCAGAGTCTCTTGTGTGTCCAGCCTAACTTGTACCTTAGCATAAAGTTGCCTTACCTGGCTTTCCTCACAAAAGCAGTCATCACACGTGGACGTTTCTAGTCCCAGCAGCCTTGCATGGTGAAAGGAGAGTTTTCTGCAAGAGCCTCCGAGTTCTGCATCGGGCCATGGGAGCTCTGAGCTCAGTTTTCCTGCTCCGGCTTTGTTTGCACAGGAAAACTGCGTGGGTCAGGCTCAGTTAGTGGAACGAAAATCCCTTGAAGTACAGAAACTTGATGTCACATGTCAAAACCTCAAGCAATATTTCATCTTTAGAAATGAATGGAAAATGAGTAGGTCTGTCTTACTTATCAGTACTTGATTTTCTGTTTTGGCGAAGGTGTGGGTGCACAGAGAAAGGGTGGGGATGTCTGACCAGGCGCACTGTCCATTTTACCATGGTAAATGTGTTTCAGAGCAGTCGTGAAGGTGCGTCCTCAGCCATCAGTTTGTCTGTCAGAGCCCCTGCCCTGCTGTGGCCTGTGTTACTGCTCCTGTTACGAACGTGGGCACTACTCAGAGCTGTATTTTAGGGGCTTGGGTATATGCTTCTGCTGTCTTTGGGACTTTCTCTTGCCCCTACACCATTTTGGTGCAGAGCAGTACGTGCACCTTACACTAATTGAAGAACTAAGTGGTATTTGTATGCTTCCAGAAATAGCGTTCAGCTGCAGGGTTTTTCTACCTCAGAAGAAAATTTGAAAACCCCAAGTTGACAGGTTTTCACTTGGTGTTGCGTTTCAACGAGGAGATATATGAGCGGGCAGTCTGACTCTTTTTAGTATGAAAGTGTAAATGGCAAAGGTGAGATGAATACCCCTTTCCTTAAAGTAGATGTGGCTGGTTGTTATCAAGCAGTGTTTTAATACGTGTGAGCTTCTCCAAGCTGAAGAACCTGCATTAGTGCACCACAAGCTGTGGGAGTCGAGAGCAGCCTCCCTTCTGGCCAGGCTCCAGCACAAGCAGGGATGAAACTTCTTCATGTGCTTTCCTTTCCTTGGATCACATTTTAAGATGTTAGACTTTGTGCCGTCAGATTTGGAAAAAGCCTTCAGTAAGCCCCAGTGCTTTAAAATGGATCAGTTATTATGGAGGAAGAATTGACGTGGTAATGACCTTGCTTACGCTTCTTCACCATGGGCAAATTTTCCTTTGGGATGGGGAGGGGTGGTAGGCAGGAGGAAGCAGCTGCAGGGAAGGGCCCTGTATACTGAGAGGGTTGTTTTGGGTTTTTGTTTTTTTAATTTTTTTTTTTTTTTTTTTTTTTCTCCAAAGGAAACAATGCTGCTGCTGCAGGGAGATGCATATGTAAGTCTGTCTGCATCGGAGACGGGAATGAGTTAGGACCTGTCATTTCTTGCTAGTACGAGATGAGCAAAGACTGTATTTCCATCAAACAGGCTTCCTGTGGCTCTTGAAGAGGCACTGAAGGGAGAGCGAGTGTGGGCTCCTTAAAGCTGAGAGCTGATGAGATGGTTGCAATCATCTCTCACTTCAGTAGTGAACAGTTTTTGTACCTTCCTTCAGTTGATTACCACTTAGCTCTGCTTCCATGAGTTTAGATACCAGAGTTTAGATATCTAGGACTCTTTACACCCTTGAGTGATCTTGGATGTGTGTCAAACCTATTCCACCATTGAACAAGGCATCAGGAGGAAAAATCCTTATAAACCCTAGCAGTGTGCTATAGAGCAGCTGTAGGACACTGCCACCAACAACTGCTGCTTCCTCTTACCCCCATATGTCATAGAGTTGGAGACTTGCTTTCGTTTAGGACACAGGGGCAGGATCCCTTAAATTCAGAAGTCCACCTTGAGTGGTAAAGAAATATTTCACTGAAATAAAACAAGTATTGGACGGCTTTCCAAGCCTTCAGAGTTGTTTTGGCCAGTGTTACGTGTTCCTCTGGTGTTGCCCTGGTCTTCAGTGCTGGAATCAAACAGAAGTTGTAGTCAAAGGTGAAATGAATTTTGAACTTGTCTTGTGTACCGCATTTAGTCTGGCACTGATACTACTGCTAAAAGCTCTTACTTTAGAGGAAGAAAACAGCTTCAACATTAATAACACTGTAATAAATTCTTACAGAGCTTCCAAAGCCAGAGTATGCACTGTTAAATGAAGGCTGTCAGAGACGCACACAGCACCATGTGCAACCCCGTTGTTCTGTAACTAAACCAATGTTACTGCTTGTAGAGGCACGACTGTAGCATGGTAAAGGCGTTTGTTCTCACTTCAGTTAAGCGTGCTTATGCAAAAGGACTTGTGCTATCTGCTGCAGTGAAGACAAACCCTGGCAGGATGGTATTTTCTTTACCCTAAGTGTTATTTATTATTTATCCAATCATTTTCATGGGTTAGCGATGATATCTGAAGCATTTTTAGTCTATTTATGAGAGTTTCTTTTTGAGCGTGTGTATGTGTAGGAAGGAATTTATTATGGTTGAGACATAGGGTTGGGAGCCAGGAAGTCTGTTTCTGGCTGTGCCATGGATTTTCTGTTCCAGTCCTGGCAAAGTTTTCTATGACTTTGTGCTTTAGCTTCTCTCTGTGTAAGAGCTCCCTTGCTTCTTCATGGAGGATGCGAGGCCATCTTAATTGTTGAAAAGAGTTTGGAGAACCCTTTATTAAATATGATATTGGGATAATTACCATGGCTAGTGAATGCGAGAAAAATGTAGGAAGATTGAAAACTTGTAATTTTAGATTAGATTCCTGCCAAGTGAAAGAATCTATTAAAAGACTTCACTTGATTCAACTCCGTAAGTCTATGGGGAGGTAGGTACAGAGAAAGCAGGGCTGGGAACTTTGATCTTCTCAGCTGCCTTTCAGGAGCTGCCTGCTCAGACACTCTTAAGTGCTGTAAGACTGCTTCTGCCTTCTTAAAATGCAGTGATGGTGTCCACCTATGGAGACAGTGTGAAGTAATTAGCGCACTGACAATTGC
>VYXH01006126.1:44373-66651 GCA_013397275.1 Burhinus bistriatus | reverse complement strand
CTTGGATTCATGGAGAGGAGGGCTTTTTAAACCCAAATACATGTATAGCAAAGGTATTTTGTTGTTGCAGTCTCTCTAAATAACTTGAGCACAACAGATTGCTTTAGTTCTTTGGGTTTAAAAATATGTGCAATGAATAGGACAATCATACTTTAAGAAATGCCACTTTTAGTCAAATTCTAGTCCTGAAACTCTTCTTCACAGTATTTGTTGTATGTCTGTGTGTGAGTAAGCTGTTTCTTTGAACCACTTCAGTTAGTTATGTGAAGTCCCTTCCTCGCCATTTCCTCTGCTGTCCTTTATATACTTAGTATTGTAAAGAAAAGTGGACTACAGAGAACATGTTTTTACTTAAGAAATACTTTGTAAAAGCTGATATAGGCTGAAAGGAAAACCAACGTGTGTCGATTGATAATTTTTAAGCAACTAAGAGGCAAATAAGTATATTCTGTTGCTTTCCTAGCTGGAACCCTCTCCTTTGAAGTGGAATTTTGGATCTAAAATGCTGCTGTTGGGACTGTTGTTCAGTTGTTACAGTATCCCTTAGCATAATATAATCCTTCAGAATACTTACAAGTCTACTTGAAGCTGTCTAAATACTCTAATTTACAGGGGAGCTTCTTAGTAGAATGAGAAAATGGGAAAATCTTTAAAAATACTACTAATTTGACAGTATTTTTCTTGTTTCATTTTGATTTTGCGTAAAAGTCTTTTGGAGCAGGGTTTTGGGAAAAGCTTCCCATGCACAGTGATGGAGAAAAGTGCAGAACTGTGTCCTGGAGTTTCTCATACAAGTTCCGAAGATATTTTTAGAATATTTCATTTCAGAAGATATTATATGTAGCCTCTGCTTACATTTTACAGCTTGTTCTTGGCTTTACTTGGTTTGTTTACGCACAATAGCTGAGACAGAGATTGAAAATATGGGATTAATTTTTTAAAGCACAATACTGCAAGCTTGAAAGTAATTTTTGTGATAGCACAAATAGAAGTGTGCAGTGTCTAATGGTAAAAGAAGCTTTGTTACCTCAAAGGTCCAGTTAATGCTAATGAATGCATTAGGCTTCCGTGGAATTATGTAAATGGTATTATGGAATATGCAGATTGGTCGTTTGCATTGTAAATACACGAGCAGTTACAGCAGTGTTTTAGGCCACTAACAGATGACTGATAAATACTTGCGTGAAGGTTCTTGAGTTGCATTTTTTGCGTAACTCATGGAAAGTCCCAGCAGCAGTTTTTGCTTACATTCTCAACGTTTTGATGTGCAAAGTAAATTTTTCTGAGAATGTGATTATAAAGATAGCCAGAGGAGCAAGCAGTAATTGGATCAGATGTTATCAACATGTCCATTTGTTATCTGATACATTTAAAATGGTGGCCCCCACCTCCCTCCGATATATGCAGCAATAGCAGGGAAGAAATGCCACACCTACTTACCCCTCCCTGCACCCTCGATTTTAAATTCTTCATTTTCTGTAGTTAGGAATAGTGTATGTATGTGTTAGGCACTGCTGCTTTAAGCCTCTGCCCATTTATGTAGCCTCACTTTAAGGGAGAAATTACTTTGCCTGAAGAACAAAATCACCATTTCCATTGCATCTTTGGAGTAGTTTAATGAGCCCCCTTGGCAAGATAGGAAATTCTTGAAAGGTGATTGAAAATGATTCTGCTGCTGTGTAGTACAGTATTTCTCAGAGGCCCTACAGTATACGCAGCAGACATTGCAGAGATGTCTGTTAGGGACAGTGACACGGAGAGTTTGCAATTTATAACATATATCCTGATACATCCCGAGGTGATGTTTGGAGTTGTACTTTATAAATTAATTCAGGAAAACTTCTTTATGTATACTGTGGTGTATTCCCTGGAGAAGAGGCAGCACGGCATTGTGCATTAGAAGCGTGTGGTTATGACGTAAGTCAAGTGTAGCTGATCTTACAGTAGGCTAGTGGGCGGTTAGGTTACACCAAATTTTTTCAAGCTTTAATCTGTAGATTGAGTGGCTTAAAAGGGATGGTGTAAAAAGCAAAGTTAAAGGATCATAAAGATGAAAAACTTGAAAAATGGATGTTGACATTGTTCGGAGGGAAGGAAAATGGAAAAAAGATTAGTAAACATTCTTGGCAACTCATTTTGAGTGGATAGGAGTAGGATGAATTTCTAATGAATTTCTAAAATGTCAAGAAAAAGATGCCTTACTCTAGAACAAAATGCTGGAGTTTCTGAACTCTCATTTGCATTTTCCTGACCTTCAAAAAAACATACATTTATTCAATCACTCTGCAAACATGAGTGAAATAGTGTCGGTATTTGAAATTTCTTTCCACCTTATATGCAGGAAATAAGTTAAATGGCTTTCTCTAACACTGTGGCAAATTCTGGCTCTACTCAAGCTTATACTTTCTAAATCATAGGATTAGAAATTCAAAGTTTAATTGGAGTTGAGAGAAAATTGTCAAACGTTCCATGACTAAAAATTCTTATTCAAGATACTTCGCAAGTGCAAAACATCAATGTTTTATGGGGGGGGAAAAAAAAAAATCAACTGCTGTATTAAGCAAATACTAGGAATGATAGGAAGGAAATGGAAGAAACTTCATGAATTATTTTGGAAACTATTCCAAACATACAGGACGAAATGGGTCAGGGAAACAGAACTTGTAGAAAGGCATTTGTAATTTGTTTCGTTCTAAGGCAATTACTTTTTATTTTGTAGATCTTTAGTTTAAGTTTTTGCCCAAGATGTATTCTCTGGGCAGGATTGAGGTAGTCTGATTCCATGTCAGAATTACTGGTGTTTATCCATGTAGTTTTTCAGGATGTATTTCACTTTCATGCCAAATTACTTGCAATCACCGCATGTAGTGCTTGCAGCCTCTTGCAGTTTTGGACGAATGGAGGCCTCTGATTTTGTATGAAAGGATTTTAGCTTCTGCTTATCGGAGACAGCACAAACCCCGCAGTCAAATTCCTATTCTGTTTTTTATAAGGGATAACATTATGAAGCTATTGAAAGACTTTACCATAGTCTTTCAATAAGATTTATGTGAATTTATAGAGTGTAAAAAGCCCCCTATGTTATTAGTTTGGTTTCCTTCACAAAACTGGAATGTAAGACGTTAGGAAAAAAAAAAATTTTCAAAAGAGTTGTTCAAGCTGGTAAGCTAATTAGTATAGATAAATACTGACATGAAAATGCTTGTCAGGGGAGAACTTGCCAAAAAGCAGAACTTGGACTTGATTAATGTGAAGAAGTATTACTTTCTAAATGTGTAAGTCAGCAAATAAAGCCTTTAAATTCTGCATTGCAAGATCACTTAAATGATTATTTAGCATACCATTAGTACCGGTAAACAGCTATTACAAGTACTTCAGCTGACTTCCCCCCCCACCCCCACAACTACTCTTTCCTTCCAGCCCATATCCTAAAGTTTTATGAAACAAATTCAGTACTGTATGAACTTTTTTATTACATTGCTGACCAATTTAGCAGTTGTATTTTCAGTGTGGCAATCAGCTAATGCCTAGAAGGTACGAAAAGAAATGTCCCAACTTTGGACAAGGACATGCTTCTCACATGACATTTTAAAATGTTCTACTGAAATCTCGGAAGGAAATGGGAGTGAGCCTCTCAAATGCAAAAGATGTAGGAAAGGAAAAGCCATTTTTCCACCAGCTAAGCTTCTACAGGGATTGGAAGAACATTTGTCACAAATGAACCATTTTCCCTTGGATCGGTATTAATAATCTTCCTGGAAGGGGCAAGACATCTCTCTGGGAGATGTCGGTTTGACCCTGGCGGGAGAGGGTAGGCTGGAACCCACATCTCATGCTCTGAGCAAGTTCTCTTGTTATGAGGGGTTTTTCATCCGTTGCTGTAACGGTAAGTCCTCTGAAACAAGGTGTTCAGCCTCAGAAACAGGCACTGTATTGAGATCAGAAGGTTTCCCCTGCAGTTCTCAGTGAGCTGTGCGTGCAACAGGGTTTGGCTCCTCCAGGTACTTCCAGTGGTGGTGTTAGAGTGAGATCCAGGCAGTGACCTGCAGCGTATGCTGCCCTGCGTGCCCCTTCCTCCAGTTCTGGGGTCTTGTCAAACTTTCTCAGCTGCTGTCTGGGGTGGTTTAGTGGTTCAGTGGTAGAGATGGAAAAAGTTAGCTTTTGGCTACGCAAGTCCTTCAAATCTGAAGTAGAAGCAGTAGTACTGAAATTCATTAGCTCTAAGTTTCAGTAGTTATCACTTACGTCATCTCTGGAAAAAAAAAAAAAGAAAGCGTTGGTTGATATGGGGGCAGGGGATAAGATTAGGTACCCATTATTTAGGAAAGACCACAAAGGTCCTACTTCTGCTTACAATTATTACTGTAACTCTCTCTGTACTACTTGAATTCATTGGGTTCTGATAGGGTTTTTATGATTCACTTGAACAGGTTAAACGTGGGCTGTTGCTCAAAATGATCCTCCTGCTCTCCCTTCAGGCCTCTCTCTCTGCTTCTTCCCTTGTGCTGTGTGTATATATGCACTCAGCTGAAGGAGAAGAACTACTTGGTTTAAAACTAATCCTAACAAATACATAATTTCCACAGTCATAGCTGTGCTAACGCTAAAGCAAGGGACGGAGCAGAAAGTGCAAGTGTGTAACTTAGGGAAGCACCAGCGCACCTAAACTGGTTTAAGCCAATTGTGAAACTGTGCTGTGTTGTGGGAGAATGTTCCATTTTGAGGCTTTCAAATCTTTATTGGTTTGACTCTTGGCCAGACATTAACTTAGTGCTGGCTGTATGAAGTTTAAAAACCTCTGCTAAGCTCAAGAGTGAGATCTATGCTTCTGGTCTACTACCCTGTAATTTATTTTCATGTAAATGCTTTGAAATAATGATATTTATAGCATAATAAAAAAGAGCCATGTATGCCTGATTAATTTTTCCACAAAGGACGATAAAAATGAGCGGTAATACAAGCAAACTATGCATAGTCATGTTTTCCTATTTGAAATGAATAGGGGTGATAAAGGATGACAGCTTTGTAAGGCGAATATCCGATCCAGATTCCATTGAAGATTCTGTAAGTTTTCTTACTGACTTCAGGGTGGTGGATGCTTTGGGTCAACTGTCTTCAGTATTGATATTGGTTTTCATTTTCCTTGTCATGTTACAGTCTAAAGAAAGACTCACGTCAACCAATCTAGAGAGTTAGAAAATCACAGACAAATATGCTATGGATACTTCATATCACCTGCTGTTAAACCGGACAGAATAAAGAGTCAGGTAGCAGAGAGATGAATTCAGGTTCTTTGAGATTGTCATTTGTGTGTCCAACTTCAGAAATGCCTTAATTTGCAGCCTCTTATTTCATTGGAAGCAAATGGTAAAACCTATCTTGTTTTTGCTATGGCTTAGTCATTGGTTTTTATGCTTCAGAGTAGCTATAGAAAATGCCCACTGAATAACAAATAAGGAACTTGTTAGATATGTAAGTTTAAAAAAAAAAAAAAAATAGAGAAGTCTACTTAGCAGAACTCCTACTGATGGATTGTTGTGTCTGAGTTGAGGTGCCTTCTATGAGCTTTTCTTAAACAGGGACCTTTTTATGTAAGGCTTCTCTCTGTACTTGTGGGTGCAGGTTGGACTGTAATACTTTCCATGTTTGCTTTGATTTCTAAGCAAGTTTTATATTGGTGTATTTGTAATGAAGTCAGTGGAGCTGCCCATAACAGATACCACACTAACCAAAAGCAGAAATGGGGCATTTTCTCTGCAGCGAAAGTGAAGACAGCAAAATAATGACATCCAAAACAAAGTAACTCCTTTAAATTTGGCAGCTGTTTCCATGCATTCCATGTCTGTCTCCCTCTGAGATAGCAAAACACTGGAATGTATAGGTGCACAGAACAACTTAAATGTATATACCTAAGTCAGTGTGACAATGATCTGTGTCCTTACCAGAAGCAACATGTTGAAATTTCAAGGTCAACTTATGTTTTTAAGTCCTCTTTTTTGTCTCTAGATTTTCTGAGGCAGGCGGGTTTCCCTTTTTAAAATACAACAGAAATCTATGGTAGCTATGACTTTTTAATTTCACAGGAATTGTCATTCTTTTGAGATAATCCTTTCAGAGCTCACCTCTATAGTAAAGTCAATAAAATTGGGGTTTTTATTTTTTTAAAAGTGAACCCTTTGTTTCTGTCCCCCAGCCTTTCTTAAAAACGATTTTCATTTTCTGGTGGGAGGGAGAGAGGTGTTTGGAGATCTGTATAGCTGGGATTGGAAACTGCTTATTTAATCTTTCTGACCGTGCTGTGCATCTGCACTGTTCGTCCTGCACAGACCTGGCAATCGAAATGCACTTTTAGTTGCTTTTGCCCTAGCTGTGCTCAAGGCTGTAGGTGTAGCTGAAGTCTTCGTGCCTGCAAGAGGCAGGTTTAACTCCACGTCTCTACGGTTCGAACATGCAGAGCTTCAGCGTTGCACCTTGTGCTGATGGCAGGAAATGATCAAAGTAGAAAGTATGTGAAAGGTAAGTTTAGGAGAAATGACTAAGCTGCAGTTCAGGTTTGTTTTTCTAGTGCAAATAATAGGAGAAGCTGTAAAATTCAACAGACTTCAAATTGCATCATTCTCAAGGTCACGTGTGAACTTTACACGCTCTGGAGTTTGAGGGAAACATTTTGGGGGGGCTTCTATAAGCCTGGGGGTTTAAGATTCCTTGGAGGGAGAAGAAAGTTTCCAAATCATCCCAACCTTCCTGCATTTGCTCAAGCCATAGAAAGTAAACAGTACTGAGTTCGACATGGTTGTATGCAACTGCAGTAAAACTGTTCAAATAGTTCAATTAAATCATGCACAACGTTAGTTCATGGCATGATCAAGTTTTAGAATGAGTATGATGCCTTTTAAAACACTGATCAGTGAGCTTCTATTTTGAAATTGCTAAAAGAGATACCACAACTTGATTGTAGGACTAGCAGCAAGAGTTTGAAATGATGCTTGTTAGAAAACATATTGGCAAAATGTAAGGTCTTTGTGGGAGTATGTTTCAGTGAAATTTCTTCCACAAAGGCCAACTGAATTTAAAAAAAAAAAATAAAAAAATCTTTAGAAGCTTATTTCATTTTCCTTAAATTTCAGGAGGTAAAACTAGGAGCAAAAAACTTCAATTTTCTCAAAATAGGATGCAAAGCATGGTGGTTTTGTTAGAAACATTGAAACTTTGGTTTTTTGCTCTGTTTACAAATGACCGAGAGTTTTTCGCAATAAGAATTCAGCGAGCTTGAATAGAAAAGCACCTTGTTATTGAAGGATTTCATGTTTTTCTTGTGGAAACAACAGGATATTTGTCATTTAATGAGATCACAGGTTTTGATCATTTGATAATTTAATGTACCTTACCAGCTAAGTCAGTTTTACTACTTTGTTGATAGGTGCTCTTGTGTATTGCCTAATGTCACGGATTTGTTACTTCAGGGAGAGTCACATACATTCTTTTCTGCACGTGTTCCAGTTTTTAATTATCTGCCAGTAGAAATACAACTGAAAGATAAGTGGTCAAGGAGTGAGTGTTGCACAGAGGAAGGAGACAGCAGAGGCCATGCAAATGTCTTGTTTTTCATCTACTCCCTACACGTAGGCGTATCTGAGTGCACCAAAAAACAACAACAACAACAAAAAGCATCAAAAGTGTTCTCAAAATTGTGACATTCTTTTAGGATATGTTACTTTTAAAATTTTGCCATTCTAAAAGGAGGGTTGGCTTCCTCATTATCTCTATGAAGACCCAAGACGCACACACCTGTATCTCAGCTGGGCACCCTTGCAGGTGGGGAGATCGGATGCTGAGTATGGATCCTTCACTGCATATATGTGTAGCACAAGGGTTTCCCATAGGGAGGGAAATTTTTGCATCAGTACTATTCAGATGTGAAGTGGGGGATCTGGTATGTGGTATTTCAGAAAAAAACCACCATGATCTTTGTCTTTTTATAACTGTTGATTTTAAAACTTGAAGATGATTAACATTGCTTTCCTCGATCCCTGTGAAGTCATCCAAATAGAAGTGCTCTGAGTTTTAAACGCAAATTTGTGTCATTTCCCTGGGAATCAGCAGGATGTAACTTGCTTTTGTACTTTAGCACTGAGAGATTTTTGTTCAAAACCACGTTTCCTCTAAAGTCACTTACCTTTACACTGTACTCTGGTAGTTTATGTAATTCAGACAGCTAAGGGGGGAAAAAAAACCAAGCTGAGCCCAATTTTTAACAAGCTTGAAGGAAGCTAAAAATGGGAAGGTTGCAATGGCAACAAAAATTTCATGGGGCTGTCACCTGGCTATATTGCAACTCTCTACATATCTGTTATTTGTTAGTCAAATAATTCAGAGTGACAGTGTGCCATTATTTCCATCCATTCTTCCTACTGTCCTCCAAACTGTCAAGGTGAATTAAAGTAGCTTAAAATTTTATATGAAGCAGTGACCAGCATTCATCCTCTATGACATCCAGCAATCAGATATTGTATATTAGGCCATTGTATTTACATAGAAAAGCATTTAGGCTTGACCTTATGGTGTAAACTGGAAATAAAGTGTTTTAAAGCACTATAAATCAGTAATTTCCTGCGTCATTTTGCTCTAAATATCTAAGGGGGAAATGTTCTGCCTTCCAGCATGTTTTTCCAGAGCCTGAGCTAGCCTTCACTGATCAGTCTTCAAAAAAGACTTGTGTGTGTGGCCATGAGGAAAGGCACTGAATATCATGTCTTACATTATTTTCTGAAAAATAATACTGGCCTAATTTGGGGAATTGTTAGCTCGAGCTTCTTGCAGATGTTACTGAGGTCCAAGTGACCATAGCTGTCGCTATAGTTTACCACATAGACGCACTCACTGAGATCTTACATAAATTGTTTTGATTTTTTTGCCCCTTTTTAGTGTTTTTGCCCTTCTTTGCTAGCTCAGCTACATCTTTTGGGGTTAGAAAAAAATTAAAGCTATATATTGCATTGTATTCAGGTTTCTTTAGTCTTTTTGAGGATCCTAGAGGTAACTCCATGGGTAGTCTGCATGTTTTAGTGTTAAGACGCTTCTGACTCTGTCATTTACCGAGGGATACTCATGTATTTGACAGTATTAGTTACATTTTTTCCATCTCCACTAAAAGCTAACGCTGACATACTAATTTTAGAATTGTTTCTGGTATGGTTATACAAATTTACAGTTTGTAGTTAAGGAAGCCAACTAATGCCTTAGATCAGTGAATTTGCCCTCAAGAGGAAGGCCAGGAGAGTGAAATGATAACCAGAAAAAAAGTGGGGCTGTAAGGAGATCAGAACTTTCTTTAGCAGAAAGCACTGTAATATCTGACTCGGAGCTAGCTGCAAAACTTTGAGAGAAAACAGTAGGAAAAACATTTAGTAAATGTTAAAATACTAGATTTGTAAAATTACTAAAATGTAAGTGTGAAATGGGCGTAACATCAAAAAATATAGGTACCAGTGTCTTCCAAGTTTTTGTTTCAGATCTGTTCAGACAAGTTACTGAAAAGTTTGGGGTGTTTTGAGTGATTTTTGTACTATTCTGTATCACACCGCCAAGATTCAATTGCTTGTTTTCAGATTTGGAAGACTGTATTTTTAATGGAGACTTAAATAATAGCCCAAGACTTTTTTTACTCTTCTCTTGTTAATCTGATTTCCAGTGCACTACTCCTTACCTCTGTTATCCTGTATTTTATCTGATTGTTAAATAACTGCTTGTAAGGCAGAAATGTTTAATTGAAGACATCTTGTTAAATTCTGTCAGCTGAGCCCTCGGAAGCTCTGCGTATGCTTCTGCTTTGAAAGCTAAGCACAACACGCTGACTGCCACGTTTTGTCTGCCTTGAGGAAATACTAAGTATACACCGAGGTAACTGAACTTAAGATATTCTGTAATGGTAGTCGCAGAAGTATTGGCTCAAATTAAGATCAAAACTCGTCTTAAGGGATGGGTTTATGCCCAAGATGTTGTTACACTGATAGTTTCTCCTCTTTGTCATGTATAATTTTCTTCAGATTGAAATATTTTCTAAAAGTGGTTGATAAATCCATTGCATAAAACAATTTTCATGCTTATGTGCCATGTTTTGTTATGAAGCATGGGATATTGTTTTTGGAACTCCAATTTCTTTGTCCTATTTTTCTCTTAGATTATACGAAGCACATTGCAAGATATTTATAGTCCTTTTTGCGTTTAAATATCATAGAGCAGTCTGCTCTTTAGTAGTTTCAGGACATGTGCCATCCCCTAGCTAATACTACATTTTCTAGAGAATTGGTCTTTCTGTACATGCTCATCCACATCCTCTGCACATTATCTGTTGTATCCTTTTTTGTTCAATTCATAATTCGTTGACTCCTTGCTTATGTTGGTAAAAGATACTGTCCTGCTCTTTCAGAAACTGCTGTCTACAAAGTTTCCCAGCACACTTACCACTTTTACCTGGATTAAGAGAATTGGTGGTGGTACGTTGTACCTAAATTTGTGCAGCTAATGAGAAACTGGGAAAGAACACGAGACTTGAAACTGAATTACTGGCTTTAACCGAAAATCTCAGAGGTGCTTTGTTGTCATGTCTCCACTTGTACTTGGAAAAATAATTCCTGGAACTGCTCTTAATTGTTGTTCCGGGAACTGGGACTGTGTAAATCAATTAGAAATGAAACTGCTAGAAAGTTGTGACGTTCTGTTTAATTGTTACCGTAGTAATTACATAAATAAATTCTCTTTACTGAGATAGGTGTTTTGTGACCCAAAAGTTCTTCTGAAGAAAGTAAGTGCTTGAGTGCTGTTTTGCTCCTGAGTGTAATAATTTTTTCATATATGGAAATAACTATGGAAGTGTTGTTCTTAATACTGTGATGTCAGTTAATGTAACTGTCCTTTAAAGCATCTCTTCTCTACTTCCTTTACTGATAAAGTCTTCACACTCTGTAGTGTTTTCACAGTTTAAGGTTATTGTTGTAATACTACTACCTCAGGATTTTTGGCAGGACATGTTGTTAACTGATACATTATCATTTCCAACAGTCAAATATTTCACACTGGGTGGGTTTTAGTTTATGTATTGTATGCAATTTCTTGTGCTGAGAAGGGGAAAACTGGTATCAGTTCAGTTTGTCTTTTGAGACTTCTGGCTTTCACTTAAAATTCTTGGGAAGTAAGATTTATCCAAGAGTTAGTGATATTGAAGCCTGGTTACACTGGGGAGCTAGGCAATAAACATGCTAATTACTTTAGATACAGGTTGTTTCCATAGCACCGCTGCCAGTGCAGACCAGAGATCCATCTGGAAGAGGCTCGTAGCAATTGCTTTGGGGAAAATGCATGTGCACGACGAGCCTACAGTGCTATTTTCTTAGATAATGTTCGGCAAGAAATACATATAAGGATTATTGTATTCTGTAGTGCTTTGTGGACCTGCATGTGCAGTTGCTTTTTGAAGTAATGTGTATTTTCCACATTCACAATGTTTTGTAGCCATTACTTCCACACCTTGAACACTCGTGCTGTATGAAAAACTAGTTGTTTTTGGCTTTCAGTCCTATTGCCTGATAATTTAGTTTGGTGACTCTGATAATCCATGGCTAGTATACTGGCATAATGATAAATGTTTTATTATTTTGCTAGTAATTCTTTAAGGCTTGATTTTTGAGTGTGGAGGTTTTTTATTTTTGCTTTTATCATCATTGATTACTATAGCTATCTTATCATCTATTCATTTAGAGTCACAAGATCTTTTTGCGGGGAGTTTATATTTCCTAAAACTGAAAAAATTATGTGGTTCTGGCAGCCTTCTCTTCCCTGCCCCTGCCACATTTCCCTGTCATTTGTGAATGTTAAACAGCAGCAGTCCCAGCAGAGAGCATGAGACTTCACTAATAACCTCTCTCCACTGTGAAAATTGACCATTTATTGATACTTTCGGTTTCTGTTGTTTAGCCAGTAGCTGCATTCCCATCTGCCCTATGGCAGCACTTTCTTTAAAGAGCCTTACCTGAAGGAGCCTGTCAGAGCCTCTGATCAGAAGATCTGGAGAAATTCTGCAGGATCACCCCATTCTAAGATGTGTTGACTGCTTTAGAGGAGAAACCTGGGAATTTGTGAGGCATGACTTTCTTTTCACTGCCCTGTTACTGCTGCTGGAAGATGGTGTGGCGTGTCATCCTCCAGCTGCTCGTTTCTGTCTCTTCATTTAACAAAACACAAACACTTGCATTGCTATAAGGTGAACTAGATAGGAGAGCTGCTCTGAATGTAACTCCCCTGCCAAATGTGTTTAAATAAAACAATAAAAAACCTCCAACTAAATAAAAACCACAACAGCAACAAAACCACAGTTCTCTGGACCAGATCTCCAACTCTGCTGACTCAAGAGGCGTTGGGGGTGGTGGGGAGGATGGAGCAGGTTGATGGAGAAGTTTGGGACTGTGTCTTTTGGTGGAATACTGGCTTTTACTGATTTAGAGTATTTGTATAGTTAAGGCTTTAATGTGCTGAGTATTAACTCCATAGTTACTCGGCGAGCCTTTCTGTTTCTTTATAAAAAGCTCTGTAAGTCGTGCGAGTCTTGAGCAGAAACTGTTGAATGAAGTGGTGCAAGAGCCTACTGCAAGCTGTGTAGTAGCAGTCTTCCCAGGGTCATCCTGAGTTGTTTAAATAAAATAGTTGAATAAAAATGTAGTTCTGCTTGTAGACTGTCTTTCAAACCTCCTTTCAAAGTGGTGTTTTAAAAAGTTAGTCTCACATGCTTGGCAAATAGGAGCAGTCTTGATGACCATGGCTCATTTTTCTCTTCAATATTCAACTGGTGATTGGTTTGCAGAGCTACAAAGCAATAGCTGTGTCAGCAGTTTCCCTATTTGCAGAGTGTTATCATCAGTCTGTAATATTTTTGGACATACCAATAGTATTAGTCACTATCTTAACACAGAAGGTCTATCATCTTTATGGTTAAAATTTAAAAACTGGAGGAAAAAATGGAAGTTACTGGGATCCCTAGGTCGTCTTTAAATTTGTTTCACTTTTTAATTTGCCTTGACTTTGCTGCTATTTTTAAAAGCAGCCATCACCCCAAATACCTCATTGTGCCTGTCAAGTGTGTTGTCTTGCTGTGAGATGCTTCTTGAGTGTTTTTGTTTTCATCTCTCCCCACACCTTCCCATGATTTCTGGGGAAGACGTGTGTGGTGGCCTTCTTAGAAGTTCGGTGGCTGTTTTCACATGTATCCTTCTCCATTGCTAGGAAGCATATCTTGATGCTTTTGTATCCTGCAGTGAGATAGTCCCGTGGACCTTTGCTGAGAGACCCTGTAAAACATAGAGAATTGGTTAATATAAAAACCATCTGGTGAAGAAAAATTTTGGGAGTGGAGGGGTTGAAAATTGTGGTATTGATTATTCTGAAATAATGTATGAATTCTACCAAGATTTGCCAGGTCTCTCCAGAGGCTTTTGAGGAAAGCTAGATTATTGCAAAACTGTAAAGAGAATAGATTTGCAGCGTCCTTTAAAGCAGTGCAAGTTTAAGGTGTGTACCCAGGCTGTGGTGACCTGGCTTTCCTTCTTTGACTGGAGAGATTTTAACTCCTTTTTCACTAGGCCTTCAAAGAGCTTTTGATAGGAAATCTCAGTTTCTCCCGTTAGAGATGCTTGATTTCATATAAATAAGTATCTATATTCACTAGAGACTGCCTAAATCTGTTCCACATTTCCACAATGGGTCCTACGTGCCAGACCAGAAGCAGTTACAGTTTTTCTGGTGCAATAACTATTTTATTTTTTTTAAATTTTATAAGAAACTGGAACATGAGAAAACTGAACTTGAAAATTCCGAACAGGCTTGAGGCTAGGACACCCGCTTTCAGGTCAGCTACTTGTGTGCTTTGCGACAAGGACTTCAAATAATCAAGGTTTTCATGATTTATGTGTGTTTCAGTGTGTGCTTGTCACTTCCTCCGTATTTGATGACTTTCTAGGCCTTTTGTGTGAGGAGAAAAAGCCTGTCAAAATACTGCTTTTAAATGTCCACAACTAATTACTAATTAATGCATACTATGCATTTAGATAAAAGGAGATCCTCACAAAGCTTGACGAGAGTATTACTTGATCTTCAATGCTAGAGATGAGTATGGTAAGAATAGGGCTTGTATTAAACATAAATTTCCTCTAAGGAGTTAAAAGCAGATCTGTCAGTATTCTTAAATAAATTAAGTCAGTAACACTGCAGTTGTTAATGTTTTTCTTTATACATTTTGTAAGAACAATCCCTAATAGAAACATAATTTATATAACACAACTCATACGTATGAAATTAAAACACGATCCTTAATCTTACTGGTTTTTTATGGTAAATACTATTTAAATTTAGACTATGCAGTGTATTTTGTTTTGGCAGCTAAATTATTTCAGAATTCTGAATACTGATTGTCATGTGAAGCTTCTGAATATACAATTGCAAGCAAAAGTTAGCTTTCTGGGCATGGAATTCTGTCATGGGAAAGAGGGTTGGAAATAGCTTGCTCCGATCCAGTCCTTGACTTCCATTCCAAAGCTGTCAATTCTAAATAGGGTTTGGTTTGCCTTGACAAATTATGGCCACCTCTAGCATATTATAAAGAACATTTCTTGATGTTATGTATTGTATTGACTGACATAGTAATTTGAGGTTGTGTTGATTATTTAAAAAAAAACCCAACAAGCAACAACAAAAACAAAACAACCCCAAGGGAGCTTGGCATTGAGATAAACACTGCAGTAAAATTTTTTGTGGACAAATAATTAAAACCTGAAAATCGATTAGGAAATTGTTATAAAGAATAAAACATAAAGCATTAGAAAACAAAGACAAAAGCAGTTTTTAAAATACTGTGAACTGCTAATTAGCACTCCTGAGAGTAAAACTGCTGAGGGACGTCCTCTGTAGTCAGTGGAGTAAACCCAAACCCCAGGGTAGCTGTTCCTATATTTAAGGATTTAAGTCTTTTGTTTAATCTTTCCATGGAAACCAAAGTCCAGTTAAACATGTTGTTGGGACAGAGCTGATGTAAAGATCAGGAAGCTGGGAAGTACCTGTGTGTCCTGTAGTTTCACCATAGCCAAATAAAGATTAGCCAACAAGAAATTCTGCCTGTTTTGTCCATAAAAGGAGCTTTCAGATTGGGAAAATTCACTGCAGATGCTCACGATGCAGGTGTTGCTGCAGGGAGACGTCCTGCAGAGGCTCACTTAACAAAGCCCCGCTTAATTCACAGAGTTTGGTGTTGCAGAGTTATAGTTAGCCCTGAGTAGTGTGAGAGGGGACTCAGTCAAATTTCACTCTTATTCTTCATTCTGATGCCAGTGGCCGTTTGACCCTGAGAAATTTTAGGCCTTAATTGCCTTCTCCCTTTTTGGACTAATAAAATGGGGCCTCTCTAGCCATCACAGGGAAGTCTCAGATGAAAAGCAGCATTTCACTTAATTAGTAAAATGTATTCTGTGGATGCATCTAGTAACATTAATCACTTACTGAGCTTTAAATTAAAGTAAAAACTGCAAAACTCCTTTCATGTGAAAGGAATACATTGGAGGTGACCTGTTGACCTGAAGTGCTGCTTAAAAGCTTTAAAAAGCAGTATAAAATTTGTAAAAGATAGTGTGAATAATGTCGCTTTAGAAGCAAGTTACTAATAAACATTTCTGTTCGATAAAGCTGGACCTGGGGGTTAAAGTTCTTTTGTGATTATTACTTAGAGGACTGGCGCTTGTCTGGTTAATGACATTAGATTTCGCTTGTTCGAGCAAGAGGTGGATTGTTGAATACCAAGCAGTGGAACTAAAACCAGACAGAGTTTGCCCTGATAAGCTTGAAAACTCTTTGTAAGCTGCACATTGTGCTTCAGATTCACTAAACAGAAGTCTTTTTCATGTTTAAATATAAAGAAAGGAGGCAAGGTTGTAATTAAACCCACCAATTTTGCAGTGCGTGGGGTAGATGCATTTGAGAAAACTCATTTCTGTGTATTTCTACATTATAGCATACTTGGGGTTTTTTGTGAGGCACCAGTCTCGTCAGTGTAGCACCTACTTCTCTTCTCCAGCTATGTGGCTGCGCATTTGGAAAGCTACCGGTGAGAGTGGTAGGGGTCCCTGGGAAGAGAGCACAGAGGGCTTCATCTAAAGTCCTCTCAGCTGTAAGGTGGAAATTGTGATCGGCAGAATGCCCACCTTAAATTTCACCAGGTCTGAAAACTAAATAACCTTTTCCTGCTTGTGCAACTGCAGCGCTGACAAAGTTTCGGCAGTCGGGGTAGGCAATGTGGCTGTGGTTTGCCAAAGGGTATGAGTTGAGTCAGCGTTTTCACATGTCCCACCATCGCTGATGCTGCCTCCTCTGCGCTGCTGGGGGCCAGCTGGATGACAACACCCTATTTATCTTGACACATTTTTAACAACAGTGTCAATTAGTATTTGAGGGAGCCAAAAAAAGATGTATTGGACTCGCTGCATCGTGCTACTTGGTCTCTATAAGTAGATGTTTCTACACAAAGAATATCCTCTTGCTAGCTGCATTTCATCTAACTGATGGAAAGCAGCAGTAGGTTTCATAAATTCCTGTAGGGTAAAGTTTTGCATGCCAGTCAGCTGATCGAACAGGTTGTCGGTAAATGTGGGACATCTCGTACTCCCCGTGACCTGCTCTTTCCTGCTTTGCTCCCAACCTTCGTGGTGTTGCTGCTCTGACTTTTTTTAATGCCTGTTCTGGCTCTGCTTGTGGTTCTCTGCAGAGCTGGCTTAAATCTGGTTTTGCTTTTTCTGTTAACTGTCTGCTGGTTTAGTGCATCAAATTGATTTACGCGGAGGTTGACTGATTGTCAAGGCTGGCAAGTAGAAGAGGAGGAGTGGAAATGATGCAAAAGTAGGCGGGTCCCGTCCATAGGTAGCAAGCTGCTGGGTCTCCTCACCTTATCTCATGAAATCACACCCTGTGTAGTGAAAATTGGAACAGGGTTGAGAGAGGACGTGGAACTGCTGGTCTCAAGTGCTAACTTCAAAAATAGTAACTTTTGCTTCTGTTTCTTGGCCTCTCATTCCCCGTTATCAACCCCTTTTCCTCCTACTGATGCTTCATTAAAAACAAATACTTTCCCAGTCATTAATAGCTAAAATGTGAAATGAATGAAGCGGGATTCACTCTCGGTCAAGGAATCAAGCGATGCTTCAGCAATGAATTAGTGATTGCTCTGGGAAAGAAACTTGGATCCTTCAGAGCGTAGTGAAACACTGATGGGAATAATAAAAAGGAAGAGGCCAAGTGGCCGGAAGAATGAAAAATGGAGAAGGTCACATCTCTGCATTTCCAGCAAAGAGCTGAAAGAAGCAAATGAGAAGTGCATGCACTCTAAGTCCAGGGAAGGATGATGCAAACCAGCCCAAGAGCTGATCTGGTTGAGAAATGATGGAGAAATAACTATGTGGTTATGAGTCAGTAACCGATATTTTTCTGTTATGGATGGAACAGCTCCAGTATTGCCAGAATCGTAATTTTAAAATGACACAATGTGAAAAATTGTAAATCTCAAGTCACTCTCATCTTGTTACTCTGAATTTTTAGTTGATGCACTTCAGAAGAAAAGTGTTCTTTTCTCAGAAATAAGGCTAAACGAGTAAAGTCTTAATGCTAGTTTTAATTCTACTACATCTAGCCTAGTTCTGCTACGCCTTTTCTTACTGCCTTAGCCAGGTGATGCAGCTTGCTTTACACGTGTGCTGTGCTCCTGTTTGTTATTGTAGCTACAGATTTGTCATCTGTGCCATCATGTTTTAATATTAATAACAGGCATTTGTAGGATCAAATAGACCTCAGACAATTGGACGATGCATTATGTGCGAAGTGTTGAGCTGATGGATTTTACTGCTGTCTTTTGGGAGCGTATTTGGAGGAAAATGCTGAATGTTTGGGTTTGCCCACTTCATTCCCAGTCTTACGGACACTGCTTTCCCCCGAGAAGGCAGATATTTGCTATTCAAATGTTCTTCTGTTGCTTCTGGAGTTCTGATGCTGCACTGTTGGAAGGCAACATTGTGCTCAAGGATGAGTCTCCTGTTGAAAGAAAATAAAAAAACAGAAGCCAGCAACCCTGTGTTTTCAAAATTAATTCTAAATAAGGTGCCAAAATGTTTTCCCATGCGGTCTTGCTGTATCAGCATAATTCTGCTCTTGTACATGACACACAAGCAGCAAGAGCCTGAGATTTTGTTTCTGCAAGACTGCTGTTATTATGAACGTCAGCAGTAATACTAATGTTGCTTCAGCCAGAACCGTCTCTGTTCCACTTACATCTTCTCTGCATCGCCTGCTACCTCAGGCTCTTAGTAGGTTCAGACTTATTCCAGCTTCCTTGCCCAAAGTACTGATAATTTGACCTAAAATCAAAATGGGTTTTCGTTTTGGGCATGAGGGCAAAGACTTAATGCATCCAGAGTGACTATAACTCTCGTCAGAGGTAGCTCTGGAACATGATACTGCCGAGATCGAAATAGTCCCAAGTGCAGTTAGGTGAGTTATGACTGTGTTTTGTATATTATCATATGTAAAATATTGGGTAGGTGTAGCAGAAATGGATTGACACTAGGTACAGCAGTAACTTTCAGTCACAGACGAGTTTTGGGGGTTTTTTTGGAAGTGTAACCTTTTATGTATTTTCTTGTGTTGTTTGCTTTTCTTTTCAGGAATGGCTATTTAATAGGAAGTAATAAGAGACTCTAGAATACAACTATGTCTCAACTCTGCAGTTAGTTGGCCTGTATCTAATGGACTGCTATTGCAATAGAAAAAGTGGTGTATTTAATAGTTAAAATTTGTCAGTTAAATAGTTAAAAATTATTTGGCAAAACATGAGTGTTCTGAAGTATTTCAAAGCATTACTCTTCTGTTTAGGATCATATTTTGGGGGTTGTTTTTACAGAAGAAGGAACAAAATCCATCCAGTGTGGTTGTCTATTCTCAGTAAAATATACTGTTACTGTCATTTTTCTAGGGGTCACCTCTGTTCGATCTTATCAAGCAGTCAAAAGAACGAGAAGGCCAAACTGATCAGCCTGAGCCCACTTCCACTCTCAATCTGCCTCTCCAACATAATCACACTGCCGCAGACCTGTAAGTGACAGGCATGCTTGAGGTCTAGTAAAATGTGAAGTTAATATTGTCCTTAATATTTAAATCCACTTGTATTCTGTTTTCCTACTTGTTAGGCTTGGTACTTGGGTTGTGTTGAACTGTTGTATTTGCTGCTGCTTATTATACATGTAAATTTAGCTAAATCAAATTCTGAGATATTATTTCCAAACCCTATCAAACTTGTACTTGCAAACTGTTACCTTACTTGTCTCGGAATGACTAAGTCCCTTTATCCGGTATTTAATCAATAACTGGAATTTTTAATGCCTGATAGGGGAATAACAGATTATAGTAGCAATTAATTTCTTCTAATGGGGGAAGAGGGAAGAATTCCTGCAAATGTTGTTCATAAAAAATTGTTCCTTTATCCTGTGATGTTAAGTGCTTAATATGTGTTGAATCTCCAGCTATCTTTCTCCTGTGAGATCTCCTAAGAAGAAAGCATCTGGACCTCCTCCTGCAAGTGCTACTTCCACTCCAGATGCTCAGCCAGGTGTGACCCCCCAAGCGCAGAAACCACAGAAATCTACCTCCCTCTCTCTGTTCTACAAAAAAGGTTTGTTGCTTCCATGGATGCTGAAATTGTGAAGTTATTTCTTGTTATTCAGCCTTTTTTGGGTTTTGGAGCTCAACATTTCTTAGAAGATTATCGTAGAATCTGTAGTAAACACGGTGCAAACCCTCAGCTGCCTCTGGAGAAACAGTATAACAGTGCAGCAGGTTCGTGCATGCACTCTGCACGTTCAAACTGAAGACTTATCTACTGATTGTAGGAATGGCCATATGGGCTCAGATGGAGGGTTCTTCTATCATAGCATCCTTTTTCCAGCAGTGACCATAAATAGATGTCATGGAAAGCTTAAGAACTTGGCAAGCTTATATGGTGCTTCCCCTGAATGCTTTCGCAAGCTTTGCCTTTCTCCAGCTCGGGGGTTTTCCTGAGCCTTTTGCAATGTGTCTGCTTAGTAGATTCACATTCCAAATGCTTGTTCGGACTGTTTTTGAATCGACACATACTTGAGCAGCATTGTTTAGTGTGGACTTCTGCGTGTCCACTACCTGTTGTACGAAGAATCTTTTCCATTTATTTTGAATTTGGCTTCTTCTACCTTCCTTTGATGGCTTAGTAGTCTTTGTAGTGGGAGATGATGAACGTTCAATTGCTGTCCATCCTCCATCATGTTCCTTTTATTTTTGTATACTCCTGTTATTACAATTTCAGTTTATTTTTCGTCTCTGTTTCTGAAGTGTATCTACTGGCCTATCTTCGACTACGTACCCTGTTCTTTCGGCTTCTCTCTGAACATCCTGACCTGGAACCCTTGATCTGGACCCTCTTCCAGCACACACTGCAAAATGAATATGAACTTATGAGAGACAGGCACTTGGACCAGGTAACATTAACATAAAAGTTTTAAAAAGTTTAAAAACGCTCTCCTGAACAAAATGTTCCTTATACATTCTTCAGCCTTTAGAAATTATTTCTTTAGTGACCACTCAAAGGAGAAATTAAATTAGAGTGAAGTCTCAGGTTTTTTTAAGTACTGGCAGTTACTGACTGTGGGGTCTTCAAATATCATTCATGGCTATTTTCAAAATAATGAAGACACACCAAATTTTCCAATAATTTGCATTAAAAAATACTGATTTTCTTTACAAAGATGACATGTGTGGCTGATCAATGTTTTGTTATTCTGCCCAAAAATTGCAGCATGTGAAATGAGTTTGAGAAGATATGATCAGCTCTTATTAGTTGATTGTCATACAGAAGGGGGCGAAACAGTAGTTGAATTTTATTCTGGAAGTTCTTCAGAAGTTGAGTTGCATGCTAGTTTACAGAGCACAATCAGTACTAGAAAGCTCATAAATTGTTTTCTTAATTGGAAATGAAGAAGCTGAATTCATTTTCTGCATTTCCAGTTGTCTTGTCTTGTTTCTTTAACAGATCATGATGTGTTCCATGTATGGCATATGCAAAGTAAAGAACGTAGATCTTAGATTTAAAATAATAGTTTCGGCATACAAGGAGCTTCCCAACACAAATCAAGAGGTATGGAGATTCCTTAATGTTATCCCGCCATAAAAATGTTATAAACTAATTGTTTCTTTCTGTCTAAAACAAAAATACCCCAAACTACACTTGAACATACAAAAGAAAACATCTGCTTCGCTGTTATCTCCTTTCTGTAGAGGAGAAAACTGTCTCTAATACTAAATGTCTCTTTAAACATCTCGCACAAATAGTTTGGTAACTCTCCTCAGAAAGGAAACTTCGTTCCACTTTCTTACTTAAAGATGCTAAATAATGGGTTACAATTCTAATTTGGCGACTGGATGAAAGATTCAGGTCTAGTGCTAATAGGATTTTCAAAGACAACCCAGGTTCTTTTAAGAGTTGCCTAACTTAGCGTTAAGGGGAGATAAGCAGATAACTTCCTGTAGAAGCTTTCAATAGAAATAAGATATCAAATAGACATGTGTGGTTATATATCAAACAACTATGCATGGATTAAAGTTGCAGGCTTAATTCTGACCCTAAGAAGTTGCTTCCTTTGTAAAGACCTTACTGTACTTAAATCTTTGCACAAAATGATAATTAAATCAATAGAAAATAAAACAATCAAACAGTTAATTGAACTGTAGGCATCCTTTTAGTAGCAGAATTCTCATAGTGTGTTTGTGCATCTTGGCTAAACTCCAGACTTTTGTCTCCAAGCCTGAAGAACTATTTTATCCCCATCAGGCTGGTAATGTGGGGAGGTTTTTTTTTTTTTTTAGCCTTGCAAGCTGTGCACAGTAACGAAGCCTTTTTCGGCAATTATATGTGTGAAAGCTTAAATTTGGAAAATATTGTAAAAGTACTGATGAACTGTGTTTGCGCTAAGGGGCTGTGCCAGTTAATTAAGTAGTGCCTCCACTGATGTGCATACATGTGTGGAAAAAAGAAACAATTTAAAACAGTTCTAAATAGTAGTTACAATGGCTTGCATACAATACACGTGCCATCTTAGCTTGTATCACAGATTTTTTGAATGGCTTTGCGAGTGTGTCAAATGTAAAGTTGTCTCTTTTTTTTTTCTTTTTTTT
>VYXH01006126.1:0-44346 GCA_013397275.1 Burhinus bistriatus | reverse complement strand
TTTTTTTTTACTGTGTATGATTTTCTCACCCTCTGTAGACTTTCAAACGTGTTCTTATCAGGGAGGAGCAGTATGACTCCATTATAGTCTTCTACAACTTAGTGTTTATGCAGAAGCTGAAAACCAACATTTTGCAGTATGCCTCCAACAGGGTAAGCTGCTACTTGTGTTCAGTATTAATTATTTAATAGACTAGCAATATATAGACAATAAAACCTTATGATTATTTTACTGTTTTTATAGCCTCCCACTCTGTCACCTATCCCACACATTCCTCGCAGCCCTTACCAGTTTTCCAACTCTCCTCGGCGTGTCCCTGCTGGCAATAACATCTACATCTCACCCTTGAAGAGCCCATACAAATTCTCTGATGGGTTTCAGTCGCCCACAAAGATGACTCCAAGGTCTAGGTAGGTTGTTGACAAGCATTTCTTTGACTAAATTTCTTTGACTAAATTTTAGGGGTTTGTAGTGGAAGCAGACTAGAAAACTGCATGGTCTAGTTTGTCAATAGTCGGTGGTTATTATATCTTTTCTGGTTAAAAGTTTGTGTCCTGTATTTGGAATCTTTATTCACATTTAAGCTCTTTTCTGTTTCAGTTGAGTCAGTGTGTTCAAGGAGGTTGGGATTTTTTTTTTTTAGGATAGTCACATCCAGGAGGGGTTTCCTGACCTAGTTGCTTAAGTGTTGTTAGCTTTGACTCTGGATCACGCTTCTGGAAAAACATAGATGAGCTTTGTACACTTGTTCAAAGAGAAAATACTTTTTTGGAAGAAAATGGTTCAGAGTATTTAGTTGACTGAGCAGAAGATTTCAAACTGTTGGTCACTAGTTCTTAGCAGATGAGGATGACGGCAAATGTGCAAGTCTCCAGTGTTGGGTTTGGTTTTTTTTTTTTTTAAACTAGGATCAAGAGAGTCCCGTTGCACCTGGCCCACTGTGTACAAAAGTTAAAATATTATTACATATTTTAGGTTGAAGTCCTGCATGGTTTTGATTAGCAAACATCTAAAGGTAACGATGAAAGGATGATTATCTGGGTACCCAGCACTGAAGTGTCTTCCTGATGATAAGGGACAGACCGTGGGGGCTTCTCATTCTTTCAAGCCACAGTTTCTTTTCTGTCTGTATGGTACGGTTGATTTGGCAATGCAGCATTCGCTGGCCCAAATAGAAACGTGAGTGGTCTCAACGCAGTAAAGCGTAGTATGGGTTTGTACTGTTGATGCAGAGAGAGAGAGGAAGAGACTTTGTTAATGTCTTATGTTAAGCTGTGCAAATTAGTGGATGCTTCTGTCATTGTTAAATGTAGCTTAATCCCAAATACTTCTCTTCTTCATTTGGCAGAATTTTGGTGTCGATTGGTGAATCATTTGGGGTGAGTTTTAACATTTTTAATGTCTGGTCTTGAATGCATGTAACTTTTGGAGGAATGGGGATAGCTTGCTGACACCTGTAGAACTGGCCAGTTGAGTGTCTCTAATTTAACGTGGTATATTATGGAATCTGTAAGCACTAAGATTACAGGGGTGTCCTGTTAACTCCTTTCAAATATCCAGACTTCACTTTTAAAATGTTTTGCATTTTATTTTAATTACTTTGAAAGAAGATAAGAGTTCTTCAACTGCAGAGTTTTAGAACTCAAATTTTTTTTAGTGGATAATCTGGAAAGTTCGAGTAGTTTCAGGATTTATTGGCAATTTTTTCCATATTTTCTTGTAATTTCAGACTTCTGAAAAGTTTCAAAAAATAAACCAGATGGTGTGCAACAGTGACTGCCAGCTAAAACGCAGCGCAGAAGTCAGCGCTGCTCCGAAGCCACTGAAGAGGCTGCGCTTTGATATAGAAGGGCAAGACGAAGCAGACGGAAGGTGAGAGATTGTTCTTGGCTTTTTGGTAATCTTACATATATCTTACATATCTCAGGGTCTTCCGTCCTAACTTCTTCCTGACATCCTAACTTCTGTTAATCTGTGAACTTTAGTAAGTATACTGAATGAGAGATGGTACCATAATACTTCTCAATTAGATGCTTTGGTGTCAGAAGCAAGGATTTATTCAGTGTTTATACATCCAGCATCCCAGCGTTACTGCTGAGTGCTAAACCATGCTGTTGTCTTTAGTCAGTCTTCTGAAAAACAAAACCCAAATTTTTAAGACACATGAGAAATCAAACAACTCTTGAGTTTAGTGTGGACGAAAAAAGACTTTGCATCTTTGTAAGAGAAGGTGATAGCAGTGAAGTGAACTAACCTTGATTTAAAGTGAGGTTATGAGGATAAAAAGGTTTGTTTTTTCTAACTTCCTCTTAATCATATGCTTTCTCTCTGTAGCAAACACCTACCCCAGGAGTCCAAGTTCCAACAAAAGCTTGCAGAAATGAGTGAGTATTATTTTTTTCATTAACTGTGCAGCAGTGAGTGCCTTGGATAAAACAGTTTGTGCCCACTCAGATAAAAACATTGCTCAACGCTGATGTCATTTTGATAACTTGCGTAGTTTTTTCTGCTTGCTCCATTTAATCTTGAAAATGCAGATTATAAAATGGAAATCCTCAAAAGCCTTTTTGAGGATGTTAAATGGCACAGCAGCATAGAAGATGCTATATTACATGTGAATAAGAAAATGAGCATGACACATTCTTCCTAAAAGCTAGAATTCTTGAAATGGAATCAAATGCTTGCCAAGGCTTCCCCATTTGCTGCAATGGCAGACCCTTAGCTGGGAGCTTGCAGGTAGAAATCAGTAGTAATTGGCAGCAGCATTTAGTTGACCAAAACACCTTTTTAGGTGATTACAGTATAGTAAAGGAAAATTATATACACAGGAAAATTGTATGTAATTTTGTATGTTGCTTTGCTGTCTTTTATACTAAAATGCTTTTTCTTCTACTGTAGATCAGCATTTCTTTCAAATTTATGGGATTACTTTTCTGTTTTTCAAATGAAAGTCAAATCTAGCTCATGAAAGGCAAAAGGGCCCCATCCCCCCCCACATCTGAGTTCTATTTTCCACTCCTGAGAAGGAACACACTTGGTCTGACCAGACATTCTCACTCTCTGGTGGAATCTGACCTCTGGAGCTGAGGGGATTTGCCCATTAAAAAGTCTTACCTCGCTAGCATTTGCTCATCACGATAGGGTATGAGTATGGATCCAGGCACCTCTCGTTTATTTTAGGGTAGGGAAGATGTTTCAGTGTTTACTTGTGGCAGAGGTTAAGAAGGGATGTTCTATCTCATGTCCAGTTGTGTTCGAGTGTGTCACTGGGGGGAAAAGGCATTTCCTGGGCAGGCGAGCTCCGGTGCGGGGACTGCTCAGCCGTAGCATCTGCCTGGCAACGAGACGAGATCCCGAGGTGATGCAGTCCGTCTGCCCGCCGTGAGGATGCAAACAGACAAAGTGAGGGCACAGAAGCAATGAACTTGAGTGGACAGGTGGAATGAATTTCTTAAGATGTGTGAGATTGAGCAAGAATCGCTGAAGCAGCTCAGAACTACGTGTTTATTTTAAAATGAGGGATTTGTTTTATTTAGAGTAGTGTACTTCTATTCCTTGTGTCATTACAAATTTTTACAATAAATAATCACGTCCAAAGTAATTCTGAAGAAAGTATTTAATTTCCTTCTTTTTTTTGTTTTTTTTTAGCATCTACTCGAACAAGAATGCAAAAGCAGAAACTGAATGATGGAAACGATACCTCAGCCAGTGAAGAAAAGTGAGATTTTTCTCAGGACCAGGGGCTGCACTGCAGGCCCTCTTAGATGGTTTTTTGTTTTACAGCCTTTGTTAATTGAGTTGCTTTTTTAGTTGCTTTTTATTCTGAACTGCTAGTTGAAAGCATTTGGACTTTTTAAATTTTTAAGTGTTTTTCATGATACTTTGCCTTATGATGTAGCATATCTACAATGTAAGCCACTGAATTTAATTTATATATTTTTTTGAGGATTTTAAAAACAGACTTGGAAGGTGTCTTAGTTTCCTATTGCAACGTTACTGATTTAAGCCAATTCAGTCTACTTCGATTGAATTTTTCTGTCTAAAGACAAAATGTTACCTAGAATGATTTGAAATGCACTAATTTTGTTTCTTAGATCTCATTTTTAGATTTTCATTACTTGCAAATTTTGAAAATGAGGGGCCAGATACTGCAAAGATTTCTGTCTCTGTATATAATTAGCGCATCAAATTCCCATTAACTTAAATTGCACAGCAGTCATAGACGTTGCAGAGTCAGGGCCTCATATTAGAAGTACAGCCTGAATTCCAAGCGAACTCACTATGTAGCCATACTACTGAAACCAGTACTTAGTGTTTTGTAGTTTTCCTTCCCCAGTTCTCACCCCAGTGTAATTTCAGAGGGCAGTTTGAATTTCATGGAATATGAATCCCACAGAGATTCCTCCCAGAATCCCACAGGGAATCTTCCCAGAAGCTGAAGCTTCTTCTCATGTGCAGAGTACTTGATGTGCACTTTCTTGGAAAATCTCAATTACTTTTTTAAAAAAAAAAAGGGGGGGGGGGGGGAACGGGACCCAAATGTACATCACACCTGATACACATAAGATTTTAAAATTCTAATGATGTAGAATTTTCTTGATTTCTTCAAATTTTCACCTAGCTGTAGCCAAGCCAAATAGCTTGAGAAACGGGCACCAAACGTGTTCCCTATAGCTGAAAGCTGAGTGTCTCCAGGTGGGTTCCAGGTGAGAGTAGCCTGGTCTCTAAAAGCACAGGGCATCTCCCGTTGCCCTTACTGCAGCATCTGCACAAAAGCCAAACTTGATGAGCCCACGTTGGGAAAATCAGTCTGCCTTATTTTCCTGAAAAGGCAGAATTTAATAGGCAACTTGTNNNNCCCCCCCCAAAAAAAAAAAACAACCCAAACCAAAACACCTAACCCCCAAAACTTTTTTCAGCTTATGTAAGTTAATGATTCAGATACTGGAATTTTTCTTGCAACGATAAAGGGTCTGCAAAATAGCCAGTTAAGGAAGGCACATGTTTTACTTCCAGTGGATTAAGAGGTAAGTAAATAAATGAAGTCCTACTTTAACATTGCCCATTTTTATGAAATTTAGCTTTCGCAGCTACTTAAATTGAAACAGTTATAGTAGAAAAGCATGCTATTCATTACACAAACATTTTATAACCCACATCTTCTCTGGGTAGCTTATTTAGAAATTGTTTAGCTGAACCTGGAATGCTTACAGTAGTACATTTTAACGATCGGTTCTTGTGTGGAACAGAAGCTAATGCTAGAGCTACTAAAAATCCTATGAACAGCACACTGATTTGTCAATGAATTTTAAAATAAAATTGAGTTATTTTTTTAGTCTCAATATGGCTTCAACTTTCTTTTTGAAAAATGCACAGAAATGTTAGAGTACCTTATGTTTATTTTCTCACTTTTTGCAGTTTTACAGATAGAATATATGTTAACATTGGGGTGCAGTGACTGTAAGCTCCGTTACAGCCACTGCAGTTCCTCCACGATCCTTTGGCTAGAGGGGTGGCCTGACAGAGTCCAATACCTAAGCAGATTCATTATTTCGTTACTGTGACAATGTATTTTTTTGTTTGAAGAGACTGAAGGCTTTACATCAAATGTACGATAATATTTTATACAACTAATCAGTTTCAAGATAAATAAAATAGCTTTTAAAAGATTGATAATTGGTAATTTTCTTTTATTAGATGGGAAGGTGACTTCATAGGATAATGATGTCCTGCTGTATCACGCTTCTACCATGATTCTGCAGCTGGTACAAGCAGAGGTCACTCCATTTCCAGTGCTTCCCTGCTGGTGCAGAGGTCCAAATAGTTGCACCGTTGGGCTTGGAGTTACCTTCAGAAGTTTTCATAGGAAATGTTCTCGCCAGACCTTTTGTTCCAGGGTCACCACCGGTAATGCTTCTGGCAGATGCAGGCCCTGTATCGTGGCCTGGGTCACTGTCACGGCCCTTGCAGGGGTGCTTGAGGCAGTCCTTCCGAGAAGTTGGTGTCCGCATCTAGAAGCATTCCCGTCATTTCACCACCCCGCTTTTTAACATCGATTCTTTGCTTTCGGAGCTGTTGAAAACAGCCCAGGATGTCAAAACTCCTGTGTAAGCCACCGTGGCTTTCTGGGCCGGGTATCTGGCTGTAGGCACGTCAGCCTCGCCGGCGCCCTGTCCTTGTTTTTTTAGAGTCCATAGGTGCCTGTGACTCACGACTCTGCTGAACTTGCAGTGCTATTTATAGCTTCGGCGTTCATGACAATGATTAGAGCACAAAGTGCACTGGCTGACTTGCCAGTCCCTGCCCCCTCTGAAAACACACTTTCAGAGTCTTTATTTTTAAGGAGATACATATGCACATAAATGTGTATTGAAATTAAAGGCTTTTTATCAGATTTGGAAATCTTGGTGTGTTTTAGAGTACCTTTCTGACAGTGAGACCTTGCTGTATTCAGAATAGGCTAGAATATTGAAACTGTTTTCAGGAAAAAAGAAAATTAGAATTCGGAGCAGAAGAGTTGGATGGAAAATGGGGCAGGCATTTCAGGTGCCTAATGGTAAGGATTGCACCACTGATCGAACTGTCCTCATCGCGGTGGAGAAACGTGTGTTTGTGGAGGAAACTTGTCTCTGCTTAAGCTGTTACGTGTAAAATGAGGTCATGTGAAATGCATCTCAGAGAGGCCTGTTTCTCTCCATTGGCGCGGAGGGGAGTTTAACCTATTGGCTTGGCTGTGTGACCGTCTGGAGGTGGACGAGCTGACTCCCAGCCCCTTTTCCACATGCCGTTTGTTCTCACATGTCACAGACTGTGTAAACTGCGTGTTTTCAGGTGCCGGAGTGGCTGTGGGAAGATACCTGTGTCAAGTGTGGAACAGCTGGAGAAGATCATGGCTGTGTGATACTGATGCAAAGTACAAGCTGAAATATTTTAAACTGTAACAAGTATGCTGGTCATAATGTACATTTGCTTCAAAAACAATTCTTGGTGTTTTGAGGACAGTTTTATTAATCATTAAGTCACAAGGGCATTAGTTTCTTTGAAAGGTGAAAATACACTTAGGCAAATTCTCCAGCTCTTTTTTTTGCAGACTCCGTTTTCACTCTGCTTACAAAAACTTTATCTGGTGGCGCTTATTTCCTGAAGAACACAAACAGTCTTTAAAATATCTCTCTGAAATATTATCTCTGTTTTATTTCTTTTTTTCCCACACTACTAAGTACACAGTCAACTCAGTTTACAAGTGTCAAACTTGCTTCACTTTTACTGAAAAGAAAGGAAAAAATCCCACTCATACATTTTAAATATGGCATTTTTATTAACTGTCTATTAAAACCAGGCAAGTTTATAAAGAAAGAAGAAATCAAAACATAATTTTATGTTCAGGCTGTAAACTTCCTACATCATTAGGTGGTAGCCAATGTGTCCTGTCTCTATGGGGTAAATAAATGCTTTGTTTTACAAGGAAAGCCCATGGAAATTGTTCAGATCATATAAAAACAGCAATTTACATAGTTATCAGGCATTCTAACAAAACCCTAGAGGTGGGTACTAGATGACAATGCAATGCTGGCTCTTAGCTTCAGCAACTTAACCTTTATCCCTGTCATTTTTTTTTCTTTCAAATTCCATTTGATTCAAAGTTATTTACCTGGTTCCCTTTGTGCAAAGTTGGAACATCCATCTTTATTTAAACCCCAGATACAGTTTACACTTGACCTTACTTTTACTTTTTAACAAATACCTTTTTGTCCGTGGTGTCCTAAAACAGAACAATACCTACATACTTAAATACTTAAGTATTTAACATGCCAGATCCACAAACATAACATAAACTTGTTGCAGACCATCTCACTATGGTACAATGCATCCCTAATTTCTTCTAAAATGTCCCATGATTGTGTTTCAAGCACATATGCTTCCACATTTAACCACCTATGCCTGTACGGTTTTTTAAACATTGACCTTTAAGTGCCAAGGAAAGTGCATGCACTGAAAGTCAAAAAAATAAAATAAATAAATGTCTCTCTGAATGTAATACTATCACATGCAGGTCAGATGAGGCATATGGCATGAATAAAAGCCACCACTGACACATTGGATCCTTAGAATGGTCCTCATTCACTCCAGAGCTGCTTTTTCTCAAAACTACAGGCTTTGTCAATTACTCTGAAATTGCAGCTAGGCATTAATGTGTACAGTAGGGTAGAAATTATGAGCAGGAAGGAAATACATTGAAAAAAAATGGTACTATTGGTTATTTTAAGGCAAAGATGCCTGGCTAAGAAAGCATGCCATTTTGACTACAGTAGCTGTTGAACTACAGTGTTACGAACTTAAGCCAGCTTAGGAGAGTGGTATCGCTCTCCAGTGCCATCGCTCCATGGAGTGGTGTCTCCAGGGAGCCCGGGCTCTTCACTGAGCAGAGAATGTTTTTTGATCAGATGTCGAGTTAAAAACAATCATTTCACATATGCGGTTTTGGTTTGGTTCTTTAAGTAAAACAACTAAAACATTTGGAGAGACCTTTTATAGTACGTTTCTTGGGAAGACCAGAGCGACCCGAAGGCCATTATAAGTGGTATGGGTGCCCAGCTGGTTCCACTGCCTAGTGAGGCTGGCTGCGTGCCACTGCAGTGCCGTGGATGTGGGGCAGGATCTGGTACAAGCCGCTACCCAAAGGTCAGGCTGTGGCAGGACACCCTCTTTCTGTGCGCTGCTATGGCTAAGAAAATGCTGGCAGGTGAATCTGGCAGTTCTTGAGCCCAGGACTGAAAGGGGCAGAGACTTCACTCCGGCCATGCCTGGCTTAACCAAAACATCTGGCATTCCCCAGCCCTGGCTTACGTTAAATTGCCTGGTGTCTATGCTTTGGTATGATCAGCGCTGGGCTGTATCATGCAAGGTTTGCAGAAAAGTTGTGCCCTACCATGATACGTTTTGCTGTCTGCATTAACCTCTGGTTGTGTGCCTGAGCCAAGTGCTTTTCAACACAAATGTATCAAAACTGATCTTTCCCAGGGAAGTTGTGGTTTTGATGAACCTGCATTATGTACTGGAACATTTTTGACCAGTTCTGTTTGAATACAAAATACCAACACAGCTGCTGAAGTAGGGACTTATGCTGCTGGAGCAAGTTGTACTAATCACTGAGGAGGTGGCAGTAGATGATCCAGTAGATCTCTAGTGAGAGTCTGAGGCAAATGCCTCAAACCCATATAATTTTTTACCGCAGCATTTTCTAAAATAATTTGCTTATGGCCCTCTTTTACTCCTAAGTAAATTCTGCTGTCTGCATGCCTCACCCTTCCACTCACACCTGCAGGGACTGATGTGAACAGAGGCACTACTCACTACTTCTCATCTTCTCTAAGGATGTGCTTCTTTTCCTCCTCAAGGAACAGGATTGTTTGAGAAATGATCCTCCAATGTAATAAAGAACAGTTATTTCTACTTTTGAAATGAGGAAATGAGGCTGTGATCATTTATGGGAATTAGGTTCTTAGAAACCACATTTGAGGATTAGAAAAAGCCATCGAAAGATTCTATGGCACAGCAAGGATCTGAAGGAAGGTCGCATGACTAATTACATTAGTGTACTGAGCCTGGTCATCCAGCTTCTTGCCTTCTCCATTTGTAAAATACTGTAAGAGGCACTTAAAGCCACTTCACCCAGTCAAAATTTTAAGAGAATAATTTCTCAGGGTTAATTCACGGTTGCCTATTAGAAAATTCAAGTAAATGCTTCATGGGCTCAGCATCTTCTGTAATGGGGCAAACCTCTCTGTGTGCAACACTGGGTGGAGTTTCATCTTGACTCACTTTAGTCAGTTAGAAATTAAGCATCTATTCTACCTTAGCCATCCGGTCCCCTCCATGATCAGTGATGAGAGAGAAGCATGTCCAGAGGGCAACTCCTCTCACCTAACCAGGCATGGTAAGCGGTATGGTCACCTCACAGCACTGACCAAAGGAGAACCTGAAACAATGTATTTGGACAAGGTGTCCTTATTGCCACATGGAAAATAATATGAGTTTCACTCTTATGATTTAATTGTAAGACCCATTTTTAACACTTCAAAACTATCTTTTTCTCCAGTTTTCTTAAGATGATCTATCTGGGGATAGATAGTAAGACAGGAACAAACAACCTCAAGTGGAACTTCCTTTTCCTTTAGATTTTGTTTGGGTGTCTTTTTCTGGGTAACAAGCAACCACATGGTTTTCTGAGTACCAAAACACACAGTACAGTAATTCACATCCAGACAAATACTGGGAATGCTTCCTGGCCCATTGGGGTGCCAGGGAATGTGCTTGGTGTAATGGAAAAAAAAGTTTTTTCATTCTGTCTAGAAAAATGGACCTAAGTGCTGGGAACTCAAAACCGTAATATCCAGCTGAACCTCTTCAGGGTTTTACGTATTTACACTCCAAATAAACACCAAGTGAGACACATCCTCCAACCAATCAGAAAGCCTCTCATCCTAAGGAATTTATTACTTTATCATATGTTCAGAAAAACAAGTTTGTATCTTCACCACATGATAAACCAGACACAAAGCAGCCCACTGTGGCACATTAACTTGGTTTGGTGATAACAGTATACTATGAATGTTTTAGCAGCAAACAGGTCACTATCCCATAAAATCCAAATGCAGGTTGTTTAGAAAAAAAAGAAAAAAACTCAGACAGACAAGTTTGCTTCACTTTAAGTGGGAAAGGGTAGTTACTGCATTAGATTGTTGTTAAATTCTGACTGTTGGCAATGAGCTCTCACCGTACATCTATGCTATAGCCATCTTCACAAAACCTGTATGTTAGCAGACTTTTACACGTTTCCTAAGCTGATGGACACTGAGTCCTTCTTTCCAAACCTTTGCACATTCTGACCATGGGTACATTCTCCAAGGCAGAAGTATTTTCAGGAGGGAAGAGGACGTGCTCTTCAGCTTGGTGGTAGACTGACCTCAGTTTCGGAATGCTCCCACTCTGCTTGCTTTGCTAATGAAGTTTTTCAGGAGGTCGTGGTCCATTTCTGCAAAGCCTTGAGTTTGTGTAACAACAGTTAAATGGTTTATGCAAAATCTGAAGCAAAATTCTTCCAAGTCCTAGGAACAAATTCAGGTAATTTGTAATATGAATGACTGTTTTTCTGTTTCAAACCTGTCATTTAATTAGCAGAGAATACACCAGGTTGTTCACATTACCAATCCCTTTTCCAATCAGTTTGATTAGATCACAAATTAGATAGGATGAAATTTGTTCAAACTATTCAATGAACCCTCTCTGAGAAAACAGGAGTAGCCACCTAAATTGACTCTAGAACTCCATCACATTTACTGAGCTCATTAGAAAAGATATTAGTAAGTGAAACCATCAACTTTCCCCACATACAACTACTACATCATCAGTAACTCCTTTCTTTTCCTCCCTGCACCAATTCAGTAGCGGTCATGTGAAAAACAGCAGATATCCTAGCCTAGCTGAAAATAAATGCAAAGTATGGTGTAACATCCGATGATGCTTGCTGAACACAAACTAAATGTTAGGATACACCTGTCTTCGGTGGCGAGCCTAGGAATTATGTCCTCCTATCTAGGAACTGGGATTCCTAGATAGCAAAAATGGTTCTGTCTTGTCCTGGTCTTGCTGTAACAGAATGCTCAAGTATTCAGCACAGGATGGGTACAGGCCATCAAGCCATACATCCATGATTTCACACAGCAAATTTTGCCCACTCCCAACTCCTCAAAACAGTAGCAATCCTTTTCTCCATGCACTGGGTCAATCCCCTTTAGCTGGTTCATATGCAACAACTTGCTGTTGAAGGAAAATCAATGACCTTCTGCAGCAAGCAGAGCTGGAGCCAGCAGCAAGGCAAGTCTAAATTGGCAATATGATCCATGATGTATAAACTCCTCAAAGGTTACAGCAAAAAGCGGTCTCTTAACCCATGCCAGTTTTATTTTATGTTAACTACACAAAATTACAGCCAGGGATTAATAGTAGAAAGAAATTTAGCAGAATACCTGTGCATTTCCCTTTGAAGCCTTTTCCTTAGCTTGAATGTTTCAAGTCTATTGCCCTGCCAAGGTGTAACTAAAGCTTTAACAGAGACCAAGCAGCACAGAATATTCTTCAGAAAGCAGTAAGGTAGCAACAATGCACAGAAGTAAATTGTATCTCTCATCAAAAAGAAAAGCAAGAAAAGGAATGAGAATAGAAAAAGAAATTAAATAAAAAAGATCAAAGACACTGACAGTTTAAGTTTCAGCAGACCTCTGAAATGCTACTGCCAGAACCTGGATTGCTTTACAGTAAATACGTGAACTTTTACACTAAATAAAATGAACAGCAGCTCCCTTTTCTGGTACTGATCTATGGAGAGGACCACAGATATCATAGAATCCTGGTCACTAATTCTGCAGTTTCAAGAAATACTGGCTTTTAATTCTGTTATATAGAAGATGATTAATCTAAAATTTGCTACAGTGTACATTAGAAATATGATTTAAAATAACTTGTAGCAGCAACTCTGTGTTTTCTGAGGATAGGACAAAATATTTTCAAGCATTTTTAATCCTAACAGATGCATACAGTAGCCAAGTCAGTCTTCAGTTAATTCGATATGTTAATGGCAGATGACACGGCACTGTAATCTTTCACTTGCAGTGTTCACATTTAATGACAAAGAATTGAATTAATTCTATCTTTTCAAACTTCCAAAATATTAGGCCTCTTTCATAATCCTTCTTTGGTCAGTTTTCTGCTGAAGTGCTGATACACTGCACATGGTTCTCAAACCAATTTTTACTATATTAATGTAGTACGCTAACAGATGCTGGCTTACTTCACCATTCCTTAGACACAGACTATCCCGTGTCTTTGATAGAGAAGTCTTTGCTGTGATTCTCTGAAGCAGTTCTACTATCCCCCTTCCTGAGCTGTGGATATAGGGAGGAGGGCAACAATGCACTCCCGAGTTTGGCACATGCTGCACCTGGGGCAGGTGAACCAATTCATCATCTGATGATGGTGTTAAAATATTACATGTTTTGAAAGAATCTTAGGTATACAGAATAAAACACTGAATCACAGAAGGAAGAGGAGGATAACATATATTTAGTCATCTGGCCAATCCCTTTTATTGTGTTTCATCCATTATAAACTCTAGTACTTTGTCCAGGCTAGTTTTACTACTTCACCTGACACAGGTCAACTAAAGGTAATTCTGCTTTGAAGATGTTCAAAACTGTTGAAAAGCTTCGAAGAGGAAAAACTCCAGAGTAAACTTTTAATGAAAAATGCTGTTAGGAGACTCAAATCATTTGGTGCCCTCTTCCTGTCCAGTCTTCGCTGATATGCTTGGCTTCTACCACCACAAAACATTGAAAGTACAATTCCTCTTTGCCTCATCAGCTGTTCACGCCTTCCGTTGTTGATACTCTGGTTACAACCGCCTTGTAACCGGCAGCTGATAATCTCATTATCTCCTAATCTGGTGTTATCCCTCCTTTCAATTTGCAAAACTCACTGACTTCCTGCCCCCTCTTTGCAACTCCTATGCAAATTCATCTCATCTAGTATGCTGCCTCCATACAGCACAGGCTACTACAACATTTTTAAGTCCTCTGTTTTTGTTTCAGTCCCTTCTTTCTACTTGCTTCCTATACCTGGAATTGTTTATCAATCCACCATATTACACTTCTAGCCTCTCCTTTTTTAAAAATTCATCCTACATTTCACAGCCAGGCAAATGCAAAAAACCAAGTATTTTTAAAAAAGATTGTTACCAGCTACATATTTTCACTCTTCTAATAGGTAATCTTCTGTTTGGCTATATGAATTTTATTCTTGTAAAGCAGAAGAAATCTCAAACAGAAAGATGAGGACTTCTCAACTAAGATGCTCAGTTATAACAGCAGCTACTAAGTCTAAAATACATATGCAGACTTCTTGAATAATAAAAACCACCACATCATTATTTCCACAATCAGCATAACACTAAGTAGTTGAGGAAAGGAAAACATCTTTGAAAGTATTTGTTTATAAAAAAAGTGCTTGCAGTACTGCTGATAAGAGGTTGAGTGCTAGTGAAACATTCCAGAGCCAAGGGCAGACCAGATGACAGGATAAGGGGAGAGGAATAACAATAGGTAATTTTTTGTATGTCAGCACGATTCATGGTAAACATGGCAAGAGTGGATTTTTTATGGAAGCCTAAGTGTAAATAGGAATGGACTTTACAGGTAAATTCTCCCACTGCCTGTAAAAGACGGTACCAAAATGACTGTACCAGACACCAGCTCCGGAAGTGAACAGGCAATGCAAAATCCAAAGGTAGAGAAGTAAATGACAGTGGGAAATTGCATGCCATGCCGTGCCAGATGACAAGGCAGGAAGCAGATTAAGAATCCTGATTCACAGGTGCAAGCCAAAGGGCCAGGAAGAAAACACTAGTAGCTGCATTTTTTTATAGCTTAAAAAGGGGAAAACAAATGTCTGGGAAACCAGTAAAGGAAATTGCAGTAATCATGCCTCATCAGTTAAATGCAGTTATGTTTACATTAAATAGTTCCACTTCTCAGAAAACAGCTGTTTGCCTGAAGAGAAGTTCTCCTTACCTGAGCTTCATATTTGACAGCGGCGGAAAGAAGAGCAATGGCATTCTCTTCACAAATGCCTTGTTTGATCGTTTGCTGGCAAAGCTTTTTCAATCTGTTTTCTCTATACAGCGTTGCCAAATCTAGCAGTCCTGTGAAAATTCACACAGCTTTAACTATCCTGGTGCAAAACATATTAATTTATTTTCAAATTATCAATTACCCTATTGTTTTAGGCTGAATAAATCAAAGACTTGTTATATTATTTCCCTAGGTGATGTGTACATTTTTAAAGGTCCTCAAAAGACATTATCAAAAAGAGACCCTTTTATTAGTATGCAAGTGTTCTGTCTTCTTGTTCACTGTTTTGTATCTCATTCCAGGCATCAATTAGTGACTTTCATCCTCTTAAATTCATGCGGGGAACAGCTTCCTTTACATTCATGATCAAATCACCACAGCTACTCAAACAGAAAAGTTTTAGGATGGCATTAGTGCCTTTTTAAGGAAAAAACACTTAATATGAGAAACAATGAGTTCCTTCTGAACATTTTGCATCTTTGATCTTATTGCCTCCCCCCCACACTCATTCTCCTTGGACATGTTTCCTGCCACTGCATCCCTTCTTCCTGACACCTGCCAAACTCAAGATTCGAGTGCTAATAAAACTAAAATTAACAAGCCCTGCTTTCCTCACCCTGACACACAAATCGAACTTTTCAGAACCAGTAACCTAGACTTATTTCCATTTATGGCAAATACCTATTGCATCTTCAGGAGGGAGCCTAATGTTGTCTGTATACAGGTATTCCAGGAAGGCTCGGTAAACAGGATAAGAAAATTCACTCATTTCTATAATTTCATCATCATTATTCAGTATGGAACGAAAACGTTCACACCTACAAAACATGGACAAAGATTGTATACTGTAAAGAGTTAAGCTTGAAAGATGAGCTGCAGCAAGAAGTTGGTAAAAAAAGTAAAAATCAGTCATAACAGACTAAATACATAACCATAAACTCTAGCTACACGATTTCTTGGTTTGAACATGTTAATTCCTTTAAGCCTTATATATATAACCCATAATTTTCTTTTATTTCTATTATTAATATTTTATAGAAAGGTCTATTTCTACTTACAGTATCTTTAAAGATGTTCCATGTGTTTTTGATGTTATTTTCTTAAATATGTTACACATTAAATATGAATTTTATTACCTTGTAATAGACAAAGGTTGCAATAAAATTAGCCAATTCTCACATTTCAACCTGCTTTCTCCAACAGGATCTAGTGGGGAGGTAATTTATTAATATTTTAGATAACATTCCAGTGTCAGAGTCCATACACAATTTAGCATTAGATTTAATCATTATACTCAGGGATTAAAATATTTAAAGTGAAGACACTCTCACCCAGATCTTTCATCATCTTTTTCTTATAAGTCTGAATACTTTTGTGACAGATAAGATACAAACAAGGAAAAAGCAGTGCCTTTGACAGCTGTACTCTGCAACTTCACAGCAACTTACAATTCACTGTAATTTACTTGCGCCCTAAATAACACCCTGTAACATCTGAATTGTTTTCAAAATTTTTGCCGATGGAAGTGAACATCACCACCTCAGGTAACTTTTCCTATAACAGCCACAATTTAATTGGACTCTTTTATGCTACACCACTTACTTTCTAATTCTCCCACATCAGAATTTGCTTTTCTTTTACTAAACTTTTATGTAAAAGGTTAGTTGGTTTCTTTTCAATGATACTGGGACAAGTCTACATCGTAAAGACAGCATAACTTAGTTACAAATGAAAATTAATTTATCTTTTTCACATTTGATTTTACTGGTTAAAAATTTTATTTTCTTAGTATTTTATTTTTTTTACATAAATAAACATCAAGTCAAATTCATAAAGAACTAAAAAGTCATTATCTAGCTTCTGCCACATCTTGTGCCACATTCTGGCATTGGAAGTGGCAGACCAAACCCCATTGCTTTGTTTCCCAAAGCCTCATTTTAAGTGGTGGTAACCATGCTATCCATCCAGCTGTGGAACAGACCTTGGGAATGGTCTGTTGCCCCAGTGGCACTACACAAAAGTAAAAAGTCAGAGAGAATGTATGCTCATTGCTCCCTTAAAAATAAGTAAGTAAATAAATAAAAACCAGTTGGTACTCATCCTTCAGTCTCCAAAGTACCTTGGAGTGACTTACCCTTTGGAGTGCCTCTCTCCCCTTTGCTATCTCTGAGTAGAGAGAGATCAGACACCTAATTTTGGCTGGCTAAATGCAGAGCAGATGAATCCCACCCACATACTCGTATGTACCTGTTTCCGGGGGCACTATGTTTCTTGGCCAGCCTCTTACCAAGCTGGGTGTTGCCCTGCCATTTCACCACCATCACAAGCTAATAAGCACCAACAATATGATCTAGTTCAACAGTAGGCATAGAGGAAGATGGAAAAAAGTCTTCATAAGTAGTAAAGAAATGACTGGATAAGGAAAAGGAACTTTTACCAGCACTGTATTCATGACAACGCTCTGGAACAGGCTGAATGCTGCAAAATATCATGTTAAATACATTATCCTCTGATCCAGTTGCATCCTGAGACTACAAGGCTTAAAGAAAATATTAGTTTTACAGACTGTGCCTGATGCTTTATTATTCCTGTGTATTATTTGGATAATGCCATACATTTAAATCCATTTTAGAATTAGATACCTTTTCTTCCCAGAATGCCATATAATCTGAGAAAAGTAGAGCAAGAAAAAAGAAATAAGGAAAAGCTACATATAGTCTGATTATCAGGAAAAAGAACCTCAGAAACATTTTGGGGATATGCAAGACTTGAAGAGGTATCTGATGAAAGACACGTGGCATTCCAAACAAAGAGGGTGGACTACAGGCACGAGTGTAATGTGCAAGCAATGAAACCAGCAAGGCAAGAAAATAGTAATACAGGTAACTGGAATAGTAAGAGAAGAGCAGAAAAGACCAAAAAAAAGGGCAGGCAAGAATTAACAAGGAACTTTAACTTTATGCAGTAATATATAAGAAATCACTAATGGAACTTGGGAGCAAAAGTAGGAAGAAAGTGGTGATAAGCAGGATGAGATCACCAAGCATTTGCGAAAGAAAATAGCAGAGAAAAACTATTGTAACAATGTGAAGGATGGAGCAGAAGTAGTTAGCGAGACAGAAGAAATCTAAAGCAGTGTCTCTAGAATATCCTAGTAGAAACTGAGTCAGCAGTAACAAACTAATCTCTGCACGTTAATAACAATGTGATTACTCTATAGATCTGCATATGTCAAATCTCACTGTAAAGTGGTGTTAACTTGCAAAAAGCTGTAAAAACAAAAAGAGAAGCCAGCTTAAAATTCAAATTCACTGATAAGAAGGTTTAAAACAAGTAGGATAAGAAATCTGACAATGAAGGATTAAAAAGATAATCTGAAGAGCATCTACAGAAGTTGCTGAAACAACTGAAGAGTCCTGTGGAAGGAAAGGCAGGCATGAATAAACACAAAACCCTCAAATCAACCCAGTGGAGAAAGCCAAGCACGTAAAGGAGGAAAAACTGATTCAAACTACTGGGAAGGCAGCAGAAAGAAGTGAGCCTTTTCCTCAGCAGAAAAAGGTTATTAGAAATCAGGGTCAAGTACATTTAGGTAGCACGAAGGGGGATACACATCAGATGGAGGGAAGTGATGAAAATGCTGGTAGTAAGCAGCATGTTTGGTAATTCCAAGCAGCAAGGAAGTGAGGAAAAGACAGTAACAGTGAAGAATAGCAGGTGAAACGCATGGCTGAGGGAAAAGGTAGTATGTAAGAATAAGTCAAGAATTTTGAGCAGTAATTACTCAGCACAACGGACCACACCAGGCAGTTTAGTTTATATTAAACTATACAGTTTGTGCCTTACCTAATTTTGAGAAGAACTTTATGAACATGAATGTATTTTCCATCCACTAGAAACTTCAGGTCTGCAGTTTCAGGGTTGTCAAATTCCTTCTTTAGTGACTGGGCTACTGTTAGATGGTCATCAGGCTCTAGAATAAAAAAGGGGATTAACAGTAAGTAGTAAATAATACAAGTGTCTCTCATGATGACATCCTGGGTATCTGTCAGCAATTAATACTCTCAATAAATACAACATTTCTTTAAGGCTAGTAAAAAAACCCAGCAGATTATGTGTTCAGTATGACCCCCACCCCCAAAGCAAATAAACGGCAGCTTTCTTCAGTCCTTACTAGTTTCCTGCTCCAAACAAATACCCCTATTAAAAAAAAAAAGTCCTACTCCTCTAACACATCTATATGAGGCCAGAAAAAAATTTTAACACAGTCTCCGAAGTTTAATGCTGCATCTGATAGCAAATGCTATCAGTCGTTACTGGATAAATTATAATAACTAACACTTTTCATTTAGAGTAAGATACCCAAAAGGTCAATAACAAATCACAGTAAGATTTCCTAAAATACTCCCATGAGGAGATGATCTTACAGCAGAAATAAAGCCCACTACAATACTCCTAAAGGTAAATACCAACAGCTACAAGTCTATTCAAAAAGTGTTTTCCCTAGACTTCTGGTGTTGGAAGCACTCTGTGTGAAAGTCCGCATATTCCTGTTTGTGTCATGTGTATGTATACCCCACTGTGCACATGACACTTGCATTATAAAGTTACCAGACAGCCTTCAAAAGTCATCCATTGTCTTCATACAAATTTTTATCTCCTGAAGTGTTTCCAAATCTCCACCATATTTGGTAGCCTCAGAGAACTATCTTCTTCAATGCTACTAAAAAATTAAACCCCCCAAACCTCATTCTTAACCCAGAAAACACTTTGTCTTCTTAACATATAAATATACATTATTGGTTTATACAAATTTTGTGGGTCAGTAATTGTAAAAGTAATAAGCTTTCAAGTGATTTAAGGAACCTAGGCCTTGTTAGACTTCTAATATATTTTGGGAATAATCATAGAATGGTTAAAGAATAGATGTAATTGTATAGGGTTGATTAATAGAATGCAGGTGCTTAAAGACAATACTCTGATAAGTCTATAGGTGGACTTTGATGGAGATTGTTTAAAGAAGAGGCTGTGGGGACCAGAATCTGCACCACTGAGCTACAACTTCAGAAGAGGAACTGGAACAGAACGATAAGAATCAGCTGAAACTTGGAAATTAATGAACTTTTGAAACTACTGAAGAACAAAGAACTGGGAGACTTTAAAGAAACACTAAGAACTTTCCAAACAGAAATATCTATTATGTAATGTTGTGTCGAATCATATATATAGGAGAGGTACTTTGTTAGCCACTTGTCACTCACTGAGGTGATGGCCCAACTCCGAGTTGTTAATAAAAGCAAACCTAGAGGTACCCACAGTCTGGTGAAAAATCTTTAACAGTAATAAGCTGTTCTCTACAGAAAATCACATAAATGCTTGGTCCTGTAACCTACCAAGCTAGAAATAAGAATAATATTCTGCTGGAAATAGAAAGACCTTCACCACAAGCTCTAGAAAAAACTTAATACAGACAGTTTGTAACTGTTACACTTTGTTTAGCACAATTATTTTTCATTTCGTTTAGAGGATGTCACTTATGTTCAGGTGTACCCAATCAGGCCAATAATTATTGAGTTGCATTGGATTACAGGTAAAAGGATTGGGGGGGGAGAAATCCAATGTAATGATAATAAAAAATCCTTCTCAAATAATGATACTGTAAAGTACTTTGTTAGTTCTTATTTTGTACAATGTGGTTTATTTATTCAGACATCCGCTATTTGAATAAGTGATAATTTTAACAACAAATGCAAAGCTGAAGCTCTTCTTCAAAGTTAACTGGCAATTCAGATGTCTACCAGTATACACCTCCAGATGAGGTAAACTGAATATAGCGGTGTTCAGTTATGAAACTGTTAGAGGGAAAATACGTGCTTTTACTTGTTACAGCAGCGAAGGGGGAACCAGAGGAAGGAAAAAAAGAGGCAGTTCACACTGACAAGGCACAAAGCCAAGAAAACTCATTAGCAGTCAGTGCTAAGAAATGTAATAGAAATGCTAGAACTCTCACAAACGAGGAATGAATGGGAATGCCTGGGTGTGGAAGCACCAGAATACAACAGACGGAGAAGGGCTGTAAGCATGGCAGATGTCCACGGCACCTAGTTCAGCAGATGTTAAGATCCTAGGATGCAACTGCCTGATGATTCCAGCCACACTCAGGAGACAAACAACAGTGAGTCAGTCCTGATGACTCACCAAGATGGGACAGGATGAAGAGACTAGTCACTTTTAGCTCCTAGAGTGTGCAAAAAGGCACATCTAAATCAGCACAGAGCCACCTAACTAAAATGAATCCAGGAGACACGATGAGGGCCTGATAGCCAGTATCCTTTAAACTGTGTCATCACAAGGAACCCTGCTCAGACCATCCGAATACACATTTTAGTGCCAGGATGCTGGACAGACCACTTGGCACATACAAGAATGTGGGTTTGAAAGTGCATCTCAAATTAGTTTTGTTTAAAAATAAAATAACCTTTTCCTCCTGTAAGGTTTCACCTTGTGCTTTGGTACAATGTTGCTACAGCATTGCAACATTATTTCCAAAGGACCAAGACATCAAGGTTAAAAAAACAAAAATAAAAGGAGCCGCTACAGTCAAAAATTACTCCCAAGGTGAGAAGCAGTGCAAGGAGGCTGGGTATATTGCTCACCATGGCAAAGAAGGTGGGGATAAAAGACATGTTGGGAAATAGTTATGAATGTAGTCTTAACCACACTATGTTAAAGACAGTGAATATCTATCAATATGCTTATTAATAAATGGGTTACTTGGAAATCTGCATAAAGGTGATAATTACAAGAATGACCAAATATAATCCTACTCGGGACTCTTTTAGACTCAGTTGTCTTCTCTGGGAGGAATGAAATAAGGAAAGAGGCAGTTTTTGCTTCTTGTCTTCCTCCACTCTCCTTTGAAAAATTCCTCAATATTCTGGACTAAACTGAGAAGAAAAGGCAACAGAAAAAGTGGAGAGGAAATTCTGATAGTTGTGAAGTAATATTTTAACTGGGCAAGAAAAAACGGAAGCTGAAGAGCCCTAGAACCCTGCTAATGTACATAAGAAGATACATATAACTGAATTTATGCTTAAACTACATACACTGATAATGTCCTATTTCCTTCATAAAATAACCAATTCTTATAAAAGAAAAATCTGAACATACTACAGATACTTTTATGTAGAACTTACAACTGACAAACAGATATTTACATGGAATGAACCAGGAATTGCCTGGGATTTTAGTGCAGTAACACAATTTACATCTAATTATTACTAAGCAAATATCAGGAATATTAAGAATTTCCACAGTAATTAAGTATATATGTTACAGTTCTGAACAAGCCACAATTGCCTCAACCTAGAGAAAATGGGGATCTTTGTATTGTGCCCTAAAACATGCATTTTGGCAAAGCAGTTTCCCCAGAACAAGATTCTCCATTTAATCCTCTAGTCTCTTAAAGCTGAAATATGAGTACTATTAACAGAATTTCCTTACCTTGGCATCCAGAAGGCACCAAGGGAGCAAACAGTGTTCTACAATTGTCAGACAAAAGCATACAGCAACACAAAAGCAATTACAAAGGCAGTACAGAAGTGAAGTGGAAGCATGATGGACTCAGTATTGTTCAAATTACAAATTAACAAGTTGCTGCATTCTAGCTTTCAACTTAAGCTCCCAGATGACACCTACAGACAAACCCAAGAGTCTCATCTTTGATTAGGTCAGCAAAGCCAGTAACTTCATTAGCACCCAATATGGAATTGAATTTGTAGCTGAAGAATGAGCTCTCTGTTAGACAATGCTATATACTTAACTCTTTCTAGTCAAGGCCAGCAAGACAGACCTCAATGTTAATCAAATATCTGAGATCCAGCAACTTGTCTCTTCACAAGCCCAGGTCATGATAACTTGTGATGAGACTCTAAGTGTCTGTGGCCAATTCTGAACATGGAAATTTGGCTCCCTCAATTCTTAGTAGTCACTGAAGGGCATCAAAGAAAGCTTCAGGGTTCCTAAACGTTCTGCATGGCTCCCTCAAGTCTCCAAATTCAAACTCAGCTTTTCCACCTGTGGCCATTGTACAGTAACATTCAGTGGTTACACAAAAAACCCCCTCTTCAGACCCAAGGCATTTCCTCACAGAAATAAACCACGTCAATAAAACAGGTAATCATTTAGCACTGCCATGAGGCCTCGGCAATTTCTACAATTCCATATTACCATTTACACACATGTAATATATAATTACAGTTATGCTTCCCAGTACAATTTTGGAAAGAAACTAAGTTTAGGCTTCAAATACATGCAACTGTTCTACACACTAATGATTCTATTTAGAAGGTGTCAAAACAAAAAATATTTAAGCTCACCTACTGATAGAAGACGCCACATAACGGCAGGGGTAGCAAAGCAAGCAAACACATCATCAGTGCAGGCAAAGTGAGTGAGGTGGGGAAGGATCACTGATTGCCCACGGCATTGGCCCCACATATACACCTGGCCACTCTGGGTCTTGGCAGCCGACGTGTGAGCAGAGTGGCAGGCTGCAATCTCTATAACTCTGAATTTACAAGCAAACAAAGAAAAAAAGCAAGTCACTCTCATAAGAACTAAATGCAGCAAAGCAGCTCACTACCTCCTGTCATTCTCTGGTGCAAAACATATTTGTAAGCATGCATGCACTTCCAGTTGCAAGAATGTTTTCTGATCATACATAGCACAATCAAAAGGGCTATTGATGTTTCTTGAAATAGCATGCACTCACAAAGTTTCTCAGTGAAAAAGCATCTTGGGAGTGAGGAGACACTGTTGCAGCAGAGCAGTATATCTGCTGCAGCACATGCTCTACTGACCCCCTCGGCTCCCTCAAACAAAGCTATGATGAGTTTCAAGTTTCTGAACGTCCTCGGTGGTGCTGGGCAGTGAGGTGAGCGGCTGCATTAAACTGTAGAGAATGGGCACTTGGAGAAGATGAAGGAAATGAGGAGGTGTTTTAAAAAAAAAAAAAAAGGAATTCGCATTTTGGCTTATAATTGAAAGTTAATGAAAAACTTTTTCCTGCTTGCCTATTGGTAACAGTTATAAACCAACAATTTAAACATACTTTTAATTGAAATACTGAAGTGTCATTACCCATAGAAGTATTGTTATTTACATTTAACAGACTTTCATTTTGAAAATTAAAAACTAGAACCAAACAGCACTAAAAGCTGTTTCTAAGTGTATTCTAGCTCTGTTAGGCGATCTCACTAATGCTAAAGTTGATTTAGTATTTCAAAACTCCCACTGTGTACAACATTGCACAATCCACTGTTTTGCAGTCTGAAGGACTGCTTGTTTACTTGTTTTCCCAGCTGCTTGGGGACAATAGCTGGGAAGCAACTTATTTAAAGCTGTATGTACAAATCTTGCAGGCCTTTGTGAGGTAATATTCTCACTGAGACCAGGAATGCATATTCTGGCCAACAAAAGAGAAAGGCAGCGTATGACATTAAAACTTGTATTAAAATGGGGTTACATTTTAACTGCAGCCAAAGTGTCTGGAAAAAAAAATCAGTTACATTTAAAGCAAAAGCAAAAAACACACAAAGAAATAGCAAGGTTCAAAAACAGGCCATGTCTCATCACCAGAGAGGAGTTTCCTCTTCCTTACAATAATGTACACAGACACAAGTTTAAGAGGGACATCTCACTTTTCTTACTATTCACAACAGGATGCCAAAACCAAGACCTCAGTAGTAAGGAATAGATTCAAATTTCTGGCCACATATATAAGTGCCTTTACATTAGCAACAGAAGTAACTGTTCCACTACGCATGAAGGACTTACAGGAAAATATTTCACTTGCAAAAATCTTAGCTTAATTTTCAGGGAACAATACCAAGAAAATACTCCTCCCTTTCTCTCTCTCCTAGGTTACGAGCCAGAAATAGCAGCAATAACACAAATTGCAGATGTCCACTCCACTTTTTAGGTGTGTACTTCTTGTCAAAAGTAGCATATTAAAAGACAATTTATATTGAGAGACAATAAAGCTTTTATTGTTGACTTCAAACAATGAAACTACACCACTGAAGAGAAACTGCAATTCAGGCTTATAAAGTGCAGTGTGAGTTGAAGCAGAAAATAGCACATTTAGGCTCAGAACATGCAGTTTCTCTTTCACGAGGATGGTTATGGGGCAGACTGAGGCACTTCCAGTAAAAATTCTGTTCACATTTAGCAGAAGAACCACTGCAAAAAATTATAGGCTTTTTCTTCCAAAAAATAGATTAAAAATGCTACAATTTTCTGTAGCTCTTCTGAGAGTATGCCAACTAATGTCTGACTGCAAGACTGTAAGTATTACCTGTCCTTATCCACAATAACTGTTGTAGGGTAAGACTGGTTACTTTTATTCCCAGTACCTAACTGGCCATACGAATTGGCTCCCCAGGCATAAATCTGACCTTCATCTGTTAGCACTAATGTATGTGCATAGCCACAGGCAACCTATAAGGAATAATAAAAAGGAAAAATCTCATTTATATGTAACAGTAAGTTAATACAGATAGATACATGTTATGCTATACATTAATGTTAATGATTCTATACCAGTGTAAGAATTACAAAAATTACAAATACAGATAAGCTTATTAGAAAGGGAAGCCAAGTAGATAAGGTGACTTTAAAAAAAAAAAAAAATATCAGTGAGGAACCCTGACAGATAGTCTCAAGGGTACAGCAAAAGAATAGCTAGAAATTGAGAAAGAAGGAAAGTTATATGACAAATAGGAACAGTATGCAGATAAAAAAACGCAGAAAAAGGCAAGACCATCTGTCTTGCACTGACCGTGCTTTATGGGCAACTGCTCTAATGTGAATAGCTTACCGCTGTAAAATGAGGCGAGGTCTCTCTAACTGCTCCTCTCCTCCCTGACTGCCCGCCACACAAAACTGTCCCCTCCTTGTGCCAGCTGTAGCACTCACCAGACCCTCTGCTGAGATAACTTATATCACTGGAAGGAAACTCTCCACACCTGAGCCTGAGGACCACCAGTGCCCACACAAGTTAAGCAACAGGAGTAGCCAGCCAGGAAAGAGAAGGAAGAGATTAAACTTGCCATCCTGATGGCAGCACACAACTGTGTCAGCTCATACCCTCTTGTGGAAACTCACTCAGTCCTGCTGAGCTGTCTCCTCAGGTACCCCACATAAGGTTGCTTGAATATCCACTTTACAATTTATATATGCAGCACATACTGCACATACAGATACACAGTGGCAACATTACAAGCAACAGTCTTGCTCTGCATGAGTTAATGTAACCTATTACAACTAGACAGCTAAGTATAACCAATTTAAGTTGTTCAAAACTAGCTCACATATCTTTATACAATCTGCAAAGCAGATATAGTTTAAGTACACGTAGTCCACTGACATCCATTAAGCATGTGATGTGCTTTAAATGAAATAAATCCTTAAATTATTTACAGATTGGAGGTCTATAACTTGGTATTAATTGGTATCAAGCAAATGAAGTGGATGGAAAGAGCATCTAAGTGAAACTTAACTGGAGCACTCACTCTCTAAACAGAAGAATACAGGGGAAAATAATATTGACTTTATTATGTTATTCTCCAACAGCAATTGTTACCAGTGAAACTACTGTCTCAGCCTAGGAACTGAATGTAACACTATATAATTAAATGAGTTTATTTTAAAAGATTTATAAAATCCGTAACTTCCCTGAGTAAATGTAACAAATAGGATCCAAAGTTCAAAACATTCTTGTAAATTTTCACTGGGTTACAAACCCAATGATTTCTAGCAGAATGTGTCATTTTCCTGACAGTATCCTCTATTTTGGATAAATCAATTTAAAACTTTCAGTATCGGTTCTGCAGTTACTTTAAGTCTTTCTTATCAAAGAAGTTATCAGTTTGCTAGTTACACTGGTGGCAGTCCAGCTATTTGGTAAAGTGTAATAACCACCCAATAACAAGACTAACAACAGAATCATACCAACTGTTGACCAAAAGCAGTTGGAGATAACTTGTTCAGACTCCAAACATTGGTTAGTCACTGTGGCTGGAGTGCAATTCTAAAAGTGATATTCAGTCTGCCAGAAAGACAAAATGCTAAACTGCAGCATTTTTCCAGAAAAGACAACGGGGGTTAATGGACAATGGAGTAGCCTATGAAGATTTTCTTATGTACTAAAATAACAGGAATTTTTAAAAATTGTTTCACAGGTAAAAAAATGACCAAACACTTCTAATGGCCTAGTCCTCTTTAAGTAAAATCCTGACCTNTTATAAAATTATAAATATATAAAATAGATTATTTATATATTATAAACGGTCTGACATGCAGCACCACACACATACCCGCTGTACACGAATGCCTTGCAAAGCTGCTACTCGGCATGGTGTTGGCTGATTGCCGCTGCTGCCCAGTCCAAGCTGGCCATTACCATTGTAACCCCAGACATAGACCTTAAAAACAGAGACAGGGATTTTAACTGGTTGCTCCTAGCTACTTCTTTTAAAAGCAATATAACTACTTCAGAATTACAACAATAATTTTCTTCAATATTTCCTGTCTCCACACCTTAGGNAATAACAAGACTAACAACAGAATCATACCAACTGTTGACCAAAAGCAGTTGGAGATAACTTGTTCAGACTCCAAACATTGGTTAGTCACTGTGGCTGGAGTGCAATTCTAAAAGTGATATTCAGTCTGCCAGAAAGACAAAATGCTAAACTGCAGCATTTTTCCAGAAAAGACAACGGGGGTTAATGGACAATGGAGTAGCCTATGAAGATTTTCTTATGTACTAAAATAACAGGAATTTTTAAAAATTGTTTCACAGGTAAAAAAATGACCAAACACTTCTAATGGCCTAGTCCTCTTTAAGTAAAATCCTGACCTCAGTGAAGTAAATGGCAAAATTCCCACTGAATTCCATAAGGTCACAATTTCTCCACTACTGACAGAGGTCCATTTTAAGGTACATGTTTTTATTCTGATAAATGGCACTTTAAACAAAGTATANGTAGATAAACGCACACACATATATACATACCTACATAAACATATATATATACATATACATATATATACACACGCGCATATGTTTTTCCATACCAGAAATTTTGGATGCTGCTTCTGTTGAAAATACCAACTGCATGCTCATCTACAATTCTAAACCTCCATATTCATGTTGCTCTGATGTAAGGCTACAATATTTTAATATGAAGAGTAGAAAATAAATGATTCATATGGCTGTTTCCTAGCACAGAGCAAATTCAACATGAATACCTCCCTTTTTCAAAGAGCTAACTTCTCATTCAAAAATCCTCTAATGGAAAAGAAAACACACTAAAACAAATATAAACTGGAAGCTATGCGCAACAGTCTGAGCAGGCTGTTAACAGCTTTATGCTGAACATAAGAAAAAGGGAAAATACTGAGCCCTGACAATTTCAGTGACATATGTTCTACTGCAAACAGTTAATAGCTACTCAGGTCTAATGCTTGGAGTGATGGAGCTAGAGAGGAATTAGGCTGCCCAAAATCTTCAGCTCATATGAACTAAAACAACAAAAACACTACAACCTCTTCATATCCTTGCAATGAGGATAAAAAAGTATGAGAAGGATTCAAGGAATACTGCAGTAGAACAAATATATGCCATGTACTTTTATTTTCTGTTTTCTCTTGAGATAAAATGTGCATATATGAGCACTGAAAATTAAAATAGCATTCACTGATTATTGTCACACTCTTGATACTTAAGATTCTAGTACAGACAATAATTTATTTTTCTATGAATGCTAAAGACAGTAGTGGGATAACATATTAATCAGCACTTTCAGTTTTGCTAGAATATAATACCAGGTCTAAAAATCAGTAAATCGGCGATACAAACTTAGTTATTTTTACATACGAGGAAATGAAGGTAGTATGAAATGCTAAGTATACATATATAGATTTGATATGATTTAATCCTCAAATTTATAAAAACCTCCTGACCTTCACAATGCTATTTTTACTTCAGAACTGTACTTTCAAGTAAATTTGAAATTTGATACTTAAATTCCTTCAACTCAAAGCCAACTTCAGTAGTTGATACAAAATAACAGCTGCTAAATTTTATGAGTAAATCTCATAAACCAAAAAGCCATAACCCAAATGTTAGTGAACAATTTTCCCTGTTTCATTCTACCTCCTTTCTAAAGAAGAAACCATAATCAGCATGGATAGGAAGATATGCTTAAGTATGTCAGAAAGTGCAGGACAATTTATAAAGAAAAAGAAACCTTACAAGCAGTATAAGCAGCTAGATTTGAGGGAGTCCGGACAGGTACTTCTTTTCTGAGTAGTAGCTCATTACTGACAGGCTTGAAAAGATCTACATCCCATGATACTATATAAAGTAAAATTCAGTCAGAAAATTCACTTAAAATTTCTTACCTCTCCGTTTTCCACCACGGCCATAGAGCACATCTGTCCACAAGCTATATTAACTACTATTTTATTTTGTAGGCAGCTGGTAACTCTTCGAGGAATTGGTTGATTAGCTGTTGAACCAGATCCAACTTGGCCTGAGTTATTATAACCCCATGTGTATACCTGTTGTAAAGAGAATTGTCATAAAAGAAGGCTCTACAACATGCAGTTCAAAGTACATATTCAAGAGAGAAAAAACTTGTATGCATAAAAAATTACATTTTGAGATCAAGTAGATGTATATTTTTAAAGATCTAGGAAGATACATAGGTTTACAATTTAATTGTTTCTATCAAAAATATGCCACTCATAACATTTATATATTCCATTCTTTTATGTTCCTCCAATCAAAGGTAAGAGGCAACATGACAGCTGCATTAATATTGGAAGAATCCATTGCTAGTTTTCCAGAACCCAAAGTATAAACACTAACTAGACATAAATGGCACCCCAAAGTAAACGACAGAAAAATTTTTACTTTGGTGGGTAGAACTCCCTACATGAATGTGATTTATATTAATGTCAGCTTTAATGTTATTAAGTGTTTACAGTAGAGTATAGCATAGGAAGGAACTGGCTGCCCTCTACAAAGACATAATTTGCTATTACAAGCTGATGTGGCATAATAATTATGTTCTGCATGTGCTTCAAAGCAGCTAGACTCTAACAGGTTGCCCACTTTTATCAAACATTTGCGTTGCATCAGCACTGTGAGGATAGCAAGAAGCAAGGTCCAATGCTCTAGGTGCACAATGTTTTCCTGTTTCTCACACATGTGAATTTCATTAAGAGAAAAGAGAGATTTATTCCAGCTATTCTCACCTCTCCATCAGATGTTAACACCATGGAATGATGAGAGCCACAGGCAACTTCAATGACTTTCTTGTTCACCAAGTTGGTAGAGACTTGACAGGGAACGAAACCATGATTTGTTGTACCATTGCCCAACTGACTATAAGCGTTATGACCCCATGTATACACTTCTCCTTCTAAAATAAAAATGTAAAAAGCTGGTTTAAAATCTCTATTTTTCCAATGAATACACAACACAAAATTACAAACTCAAAAGTCAAATTCAGTAACAATATATGTATTTAACACTGTGTGTGTGTGTATATATATATATATATATAAAAAGTCCTGTGGGGCTCCTAAGCCCATGGACATACCAAAGCTACCTTCACATAGTGTTGACCACAAATCCAAAAGGATAGTATCACCATAACCTTAGTAAAGGTAATCATATAGCTAAAAACAAAGGACATAGTGCAATACAGAAGAGAAAATGATGAAATGGTAGTGAGGAGTCCCCATTTCAATTTCTTTGTTACTGACAATCAATCAAAATTTCTTGTCTATGCCCTAGCACTGTTTCCCACTTTGGAAAATGCAAATAACAAGTTTTCATTCCTTTACAACATGCGTGAAGGTGCTTGTAAGAAAAAAACTTACTTATTAATAAACATACTATTATTTACTTATTTAAACATACTCCTTATCCCTAAGAAGGGTTCCCTCAGAACTACAAAGGCAAAATGTGCTACACTAAACCAATATTTGTCTACAATAACAGGTTAAATCTAATGACTTTATCCTGTCAAAAGCAAAGAACCTTCTCTTCACTTCACCAACATGTGAATACAAATTTCAGGAAACAGGTGAAGCAGCCACATAGAAACATAAAACGTAAACTGGAAATGATCGTAATTATCACAAGAATTGTGAAATACATAATGGCTGTCTGAAAGGTAGGTTAAAAGAGGCTGTGCTGAATGGAAATTATTCATGCGAATGGGGTTATGAGTAAAAATCATCAAGGATCAGTTCTGGACCTGTTCTTTTGCAATACTGTCCGCAATACCTGTTCATCATCTGGGTAACGAGTATGAGTGTGTCAGTAAGATCTGCAATCAACAAAGCTCAGAAGAATACAGACATATGTATAAAAAGCATCCAGAATGGTCTACCCTGAAGACTGAAGAAAATGGTGGAATGTAACAGAATATAAAGAACAGTCGCACATTTACAACACAATTCCCCTTACCTACCTTTTGTCATCTAATCTAGACTACTCAAAAAGATTTCTTCTCATTAATGGATAAAGAGAAACAAATGTTAATATCATCAGTCAGGCTCTAACAGAACCTCACTGGGAACACAATATTAGTCATTTGTCTTGGAGAATAATGTACTTAATTATGAACAGAAGGGCCACTAGCATGATGTGAGTAATAGAGTGTCAATGAGACAGCAGAAAACAAAAGGCTGAGTGGCAATATAAGTGGTCCTTAAAGCACATCCAGAAGTAGGCACAGGAGGGAAAAGATGCATTTTAGCTAAAGGACAATGTTGGCACAAGAACATATGGGCATAACATAGCAACTAATGCATTTCAAAAGCAATCAGAAGTTCCAGACTGAACTGCAAGGTAAAAAAAAACCCTTCCAATAGCAGTAACAAGATCAAAGCAGAGCTTGAAAAAGTTTGGAAGAGAACTAGCTATGAACAGAGCTAGCTGACATGCCATATTCACCAGTGAAAATATGTTGGACTTGATAGCCTAGAATGCCTATCCCAATTCTCTTACGTTACCAGCACAGACCTTTCACATCTGCTGGACTAACTAAAGTGGACTGTCTGAAAAAGCAATATTCAGATCATACTTTACCTTCTGTAGCAAGAACAACATGAGGGCCACTTCCATAACTCAGACAGGCTATCTTTTTGCCACATAGGGAATCTAACCTCCTTGGTTCAATAGTGCTCTGCATGTCACCTGTTCCCAAACATCCACTGCAGTTCATGCCAAGCACAAAAACCTGTTATAAAAGAATCACAGAATCATAACTTAGGTTGGAATGGAGGACGTCCTCCAAAGCTCAACTAGGCCACCCCCCTGCTCAACAAAAGTCTAAATAGCTCAGTTGACTCAAGGGCATGTTGAGTCAAATCTTGAACACCTCCAAGGAAAAGATCTCACAACCCCTCCAGAATTTAACCACTCTCATTGTAATTTTTTTTTTTCCTAATACTGAATCAGAATTTTCCATCTTCCAGCTTGTGTCCCTTGACTCTCATCCTGTCACTATGCACCTTCAAGGAATGTCTAACTCCATCTTCTCTTTATCCTCTGATTGTGGTAGGAAGCCATTAATTTGAATTGAAAATGTTTTAGTAGCAATCAAAATGATCAGGAATTTTTGCATGCGACTTTTTCTAGGTATACTATCATAGTACTGGCTTTCAGAATAACTCAATACATAAATGACTAAATATGTCACAGTTATACACACTCTTGGACAATTACCTCATCATTTTCAGTTGCATACAACACTTCATTACCAGCACTGCCAAACACACAGGCTTGACGAATTAACTTGAGCTCTTCTTGGGAACAGAGAGAAAAAATTGGCCATTTCCCAACATCCAGCATCTTCAGGGCTGACAACAATGTTGCCTCCAAGACCTGATATTATAAAAAAACTATATCAAATAACTAGACAGAGAGAAATGCATAGCTTTGCACAGTAAAAAGGGAAAATTTAGAGAAACACCACCATCTCCTTTTTCAACCACAAACCAGTATTTTAGTTCTAGAATAATATTTGGAGGGAAGCCAGTAAAATAAACAAATAAAATATATCGTGATCCAGAAAGAAAGGCTCTATATGCATGGAGAAAAGTATCATATAAGTTAAACAGTGAGGTAGTATTTTCACTATATTCATACAACATAACTGCTAGCTTATAGAATTCAATGTACAGGATTCTAATATAAAGTATATATTCAAAACTTGAAAAAAATTCATGTCTTTTCCTCTGGTGCTGATATTACTGTTACAAGAAGAAACCATAAAAGAACCTGCCCAAGAATATACTTATATTTAAAAAATATACACATTTGTTTTCATACATTGAAAATGGAAACTGAAGAAACTTTTTCCTTTCTCCTTTACTTCTGAAATTTACTTCTGTGTTTCAACAATTATTGAATCTTTGGGAACTTCCTAAGATGGTCTGCATCTTATATAAGTAGACATATAATAAAAGAAAAAAGACAATTGAACATTTTCCAGCTTATCCAAGGACAAATGACAAGTTTGTAGTTAAAGGAAAAGAATAACAGATCTCTCCAGACATTACAACTAGTCAAGCTAATGTCTGGATCTCGCACAACATTTCTACTGCTTTAGTACAGCATAAATCAGAAACGCGTTCAGTATCAAAATTTAACAGCAAATTTTGCATGGACCATGCATCACATTTTCTTTACTGAAATTAAAACAGGCTCTGGACATGAAAGAAAAGCAATATTACTTGCCAGATCAGATTGTGTATCGCAGGCATTATGTAGTTCACCCCATAACAGTGAGGATTGTATCATTAGTTTATTTCTAGCAAGTAGCAGACTTACAAAATTATCTGTTGCAGAACATAATTGTTTCTACCTCTGACTGAAACAAAGATATGAATAAATTCTAGTTTCACGTCTGAAGCACATTATGTCAGTTGTAAGAATATTGCTTTTTTGATTAGTATCACTTACTATGAAAAAAAGTACACAGAAACATAGATAACATTTGAAACTACAGATATAAATCCTAAATTAATACTGAATTAAAATCTTTAATCAACTAGCAGTTAATCACACATTTCTTTATAATACACTTCTGAGGAAGGGAAAGGAGGGTTGGTCATCTTCACTAAAGAGAAGCTGCAGGTTTGATCACACCAGTTCTTTCCCCATCTCTTCACACCAAGTAACTGAACAATTTCAGCTGAATTTGCAAGTGAGAGGGAAGTAAGATTCCACTAACATTTGGCAGTAGGCAGCTGGACAATCAGACATGTTTGTTATGAAATAAGTCAGCAAGCAAGTAGGTCTAAGCTAGTTCTAGCAAATGCTGTCCTCCGTGACACATAGCAGGGTTATAAGAGACAAAGGACATGAATCCGTATGGAATCAGGCTTCATTCATCTACTGTTCACAGAACAATTTATGTCAAGAGGCTAGCATTAATTCTGTGGAGGATTTTAGGCACTTTTAAGATACGATAATAAATACTGAAAGCATCACAGACTACTCTTCCAATTGCATCAACAAAACCGCATCCCACTTTTGCTCAAGACTGATGAAGCCTGAGGTTCAAAAGGACAGTCAGGGTGTCCTTCAATTGTACAGATTTCCTTACCAGAATAACATAGTGGTTTCTTTAAAATGTGGGCTCTAAATTTCAAGTGCACAGTGGGTCAGAACCCAGGCATCTTAAATAGAAAAGTTTTTTTCTGTAACCTCCTTCTACAAAGCACTCATGTTTTACTCTCATAATTTACATGTAAAAAAACTCCAACAAACTGTAGCATTTCTTAACACTAAAATAATAGACTGAAGGGAAAAAATCAAACTACAATTATAAAAAGCACTCAAGGAAACACTTATGATACTGATTTTTTTTAACAAAAGAAATAACAATAAACTTCATCAGACTAAAAAATATCTACAATCTAAATCCTGTCTCTGAAATTATTAGTTATAATTCAACTTAGTAAGAGATATTCTCTCACCTTTCACAATTATCTCCCCTCCCACACTTCTCCATTATATTTTGTCCCAAAAATATGAAAAACAGCTTGAACTATCAGCCTGCCAATATTTATATCCCATAAGTGATCAGTTCATGAGACAGAGTTAGACCAGAATTTGAGATTTCAGATGGTCCAGTTACCTATCCCAAAGGTGTACCAGTTATGCCTCAAGATAAAACTTCTTCCTAAAACTTCTATACTTTATTTGATCTCAGCAATCAGTTTGAAAGCTGGCTATTCAGTTTTATTTGTCATACAGATCACCTTAAACAGCACCATCATTAAGCTCAAAATCTGAACGATGTTTCATTAAGTTTTACACACAGAGTGTTCAAATAAAATAAAAGAGAAAAATGGGAGGATGTTTTTGCCCCAAATTATCCTACAAAAGTTAATTCTAACAAGTTTATGTTGTTGAAACATCAGGCTGGAACATGTAACTTTAGAACTTAATACTAAATTAAACCTGCCTTGTAAGCCAAAGGAGCAATTCAACCTAATTAAAATGAATATATTCTTCTTCTAATATTTTGTGGATCACATAAGCAACATTTATTTTGCTAGTATAATTTTTCTACCTATAGCTTTGGGTTTCTGTTTATCTTGAAAGCTACTAGCATGTACTAAGCTACTGCCAAATGGAACCAAGCATCTTCCTTTTGAGTAGAGCAGTACAGAATTCTCAATACAAATTCACACTCTGACCTTGACACTGACTCCTTGAGAAGGAGGAGGTTCATCCTCCATATGGATTTGTGCTTGTGTCCCCCTGCAGAGAGAGAACTGTGATTAAAATCACCATATGATGTTACTGCAATGATACTTTATGGAACTATACACACTTAATATTAACCCAGAACTATTTGCTTCTGTGGGGTAAGAAAACAAGAAACACAAAGCTCAGTCAATTTTGTTTGTATATTCAACTGTACAGTGATCAGTTAGACAGACTCTGCTCTTCTGTATTCTTACCTAAAATAATAATTCTTGGACGAAACATTTTTTTTTAAAACAAGTAGTAAAATTAATCACAATGTGATTGGAAAGGAAAAAGTTTTTTTAAACACAATACTCCAATGTTTTTTTATTGCAGTAAAAATAAATTTAGAACTTTGCTAACATCATTTTTCAAGATATTTCTCTTTCAGCAAACAAAGAGCACACTGGTTGGAGCTTTCCATTTCTGGCTTAAGCCTTCAAATGCTCTTCTTTCCAGTTCCATTCTGAAAACCAATGTTAGAAAAACATTTGGGTCTTTCCACGTTTACTGAGAATTGTTAACATATTCACTCTGCTTCAGAAAATATTGCCAACGTTGTAAATTACTTGTATAATTTCTATGACATGCACTATCAATAGAAACAGATTTTCAGATCAGGTATTTCTTCACAATACACACAACTCTGCGATCCTTAAAATATTGCCTAACATAAAGCCATGCAACTCCATTTTCAGTAAAACTGCAAAAATGAGTAAGCAGCTCTGAAGCAGCGCAAGCTTCTTTTCCTCAACCAGTGAGAAAGTTGTATGCATCATTTTCTTTGAGGTACGTTGGTTCAGCCAATGCTAAAAATTTGTTTACTTTTCACTTAAATGTCTGTAAAATTCTGACTACAGGCAGAATAACATCTAACAGACAAGAAGCTACCAGTTTACTTAGTTACTTTTCAGAGGAATATCACACTAAAAGAAGTATCAAACGTAGCTTTATAAAACTACCTAACTTACTACTAAACATGCCTCTTATGCAAGACTTTCATGCCATAAGACCTAGGCCTAGGACACAGAATACATGAAATTCATATGATTTAAATATTTTAAATGTTAATGATTTAACAAATACATTTCATTTACTGAATAAACAACAATTACTTTTATTTACTGAAAACAAATAAAAAACTGAAGAATTGCTGCAGCTCAACTATACTGAATAAGCACAATGTTAAGTTTATGCTTTAACAAACCCCAAAAATCTACGTACACACAGTGTATTTTATACACTTAGTTTGAGACACTAAATGTTAAATTCAGCTTGTGTGTGAAAGTCCAGCCACTCTGTTGTTCATGTTGACTTTAAGCTTAAGGCTCAAACACACAACCAAACTGAAATAACTTGAAGCTAAGTTATATTCCCTTTCAACTAGGAAAGGGCTGACTCAGTTGCCCACACATTAGCACCTACTGCTATTTGAGATGACCTTGGGGATCCCTGACACCAAAAGGTGCTGCTAGACATAAAACAGGACCTATAGGGTATCCATGCCATGCTGGAGCAGCAGCTAAGAACTAAACGGCACTAGACAGTTATGCACGTGCAACTGAACAGAGCCCTGAGTAAGTACACACAGCTATTTACCATGCTTTACAACTTAATGGTTACAGGGTAACTTGTTAAGCTCTCGCTATTAAGCCATTTGTTATTTTCTTATTTTCTTCAACATACTTACTTGTTCAAACAAGAACACAACCAGTTGATTTTGCGTACATTATCTCTATTTAAACTAGAAACAACTTGCCTAATTAAGGCCTTTGGCATGACCACAGTCTGAGCAAAACTGTATTATTGAACTGCAGTTCTGAAACATTTACTTTCAAGTATGTGAGTAGGTCTACTGTGAAAGTTGTTATCAAGGCTATCCAATATTTTGCAGCATCAATTTCCAGCACATCCTAGCAATGCTGATATGTTACCCACTTCCTGGGGATCCTTACCCTACACTCAGCCCACAAAGCTGACATGTCCCCCAAGAGAATAACTATTAACTATGAATTTTCTAATTTAAATAAATGTAGAATTCTCTATTTCTTTCCTCAAGCCATTTGATACCTGATACCCATGACTCTTCAAGTTCTAATATTTCAATTCAATTGATTCTCTTTAGACAAAAACATAGTTTGACTTTAAAAGCAATTTATTTGTTAGTATAACAAAAGATATGTTAGGATGTAACCATCCCAGTTACCTAACAAGCGCTTATCCAGTCCACTACTTTTCAGAGTCCCACCAACATGCTGACAGTTTTGCCCCAAGTCTTCAAGAACAAAGATCACTTACATGTCCTCACAACTCAAGAGTTATAACATGTTTTATCTTACATGTAAGTGAGAGAAAATTACCCTGCAACTCCATTCTTCAAGCTGTTCTGCAAACATAGACACCTTATTTCTGAGCAGCCCTACAGGAGTACATGGGATGGCTCAAATTACACCAGTTTATTCTTGTATTCGAATTAATGTATTCTAATAAAAGTACATACTGATTGCCGCATGTCTGCATCTGCAAAGGTGTTCTTTCTAAAAACCTGTGATTGATTTAAGAGTACATATTCACCTTGGGATCCTGAAAATAAAGAAAGACCGAAAAAAAAACCATTAAGCCTGTCTAAGAATCATTCTTATCTGTATACCTTTAAAATACTAGTGATGATTCATATTTGCCTGCTCATAGGAATTTTCCCTCCAGATAAATAACCACTGTGTGAAGCAAAGAAAAAATTAAAAGACAAAAACCTGTATATTTGAGTACTTCAGGTACAGAAGAAAAACATACCCTAGCTATTTCAGACAAGGTATTGGGGTTGTAAATCTACTAAATACATGCATGTAATTGCTAAGAAACCTTACATTAAAATAGCTAGCCACTACATTTTTAAAAAAAAAAATGCAATACTTACTTTAGAAAGTAAAAAGGTAAGCAAGAAATATTTCTCACATATTAAAACTTTATACACATTTTCACTAGCCGTGTTTCCAAAAAATTCTAAAGTGCACATCTAAGGGAGGAAACTCCATTGTTATAAACATCCATTTCTTGAGGAAGTGCACAGCATTTTAATACAAAAATATTTATAATAAACTTGCACAAATCTCTTACTGAAATCCAAGTACAATTAATAATCTGAACAGCGTACTCTGGCAGTCTGAGCTTAGGTCTTGGAATTTGAAAGTTCTGACCCTGGTTTTGGTCCAACCATGATAGATCTTTGTGTAAGGCACATATGCTTCTGTGGTACAGATAAGACTGAGATAAGGAACACAAATACTAGTTCTAATAGCCAAGTTCTATTAGCAGTCTAAGACCATTTAAACAGATTCACTGACTCATTCGAATGTAAACATCCTTGTAGATTCTCTCTCTAAGAACCTGGCAAGCAAACAAAAATTTTCAGAACTCCACTTAGTATTTCCTCCCACTTAATTTGAGAATTTATGAATCTCATCGGCTGAACCAAAGGTCTCTCTGGAGCTTCTTCCCCAAGGACTCTAACCACAGGTTTAGGAAAAGTTAGGACGAAAAAAATCACAGAAAAAAGGGACTTGCTGACACCTTTAGGAAAGCAACCTAACCTTCTCGGATATTCTTGATTTCTCAGCAGTTTCTCACCGGAGTGGTCATGAAATGATGTTAACTTGTCCAAGCGATCCTGCAGGAGAGGACAGACCAACAATATTGTCAACAGTTATTCCTATTGAACAGGTCACATTCCCTTTCTAGGAAGACTATTTTCAAAATTATCTTCCTTCTTCCTGTCACTAGTCCATCCAGTGCTGACAATAAATTGACAGAACTCAGCTTGTCATTTGTTCTTCCATTGATGCAGCATTTTCCATTACCAAGGAATTGCAGACCTTGAGAAACAGTAACTGGTTGTCTGAAAAACTGCTAACTCCAACTAAAGCATAGTCTTCTCTCCTTCCCTTCCTGCTTCTTAACACCAGACTGCGACTTCTTGGCTCCTGATGCAAGCTCCACTGGCTGCCTACTAACTGCAAAAGCAAATCTACATGCAGCTTAGAGGCTAGATCCAAGAAACTCTGAAAGACTGGAGTATTTACAGTCTGAAAAACTGACATGCTTGCCTTTGCAAGGCAGATAACTGCTACAGAAATTTCTAACTGAAATGATCTGAGATAAGACAGCTTTACTGTCTCAATCTCCAAGATAAAACTTTAGCCAAAAGCACCTTGTCAGACGCCACCTCTCTTTTGGCATGACATCCAGTTCCATTTGTTGGCTCCAGGGATGGACCTCCAGCAAGTTTTCAGAGGTTCATCTACATGCAGTATGCTGTATTGGAGCTAGATGCTTGAACCCTGTCCGCAAAGGCCTTGTTTTCAGTAACATCATCACCCCCAAAAAGAAATTGGTCGCCAAGAACAAAAGCAGTGAAGGATAAGATGCAAGCAACACACAAAAGAAAACATGGGCACAGAAAAAGCAAGGAAGATAGTAGGAATACTGTTCTGTTACCCATGCTTAGCACCATCCTTCAATACGGGTTCAATACCACTGCGATAAAGAGCAAACACATCAGGGAAAAATGTTTTGAAAGAAGTGAGAAGACAGGAAAGAAAACAGAGGGCATGATTTTTCAAGTCTCCAATGGTTTAAAAATAAGTGTTAGTGTCTGGTGCGAAAAACTGCTTTGAAAAATCATATGTAGATTCCTGGGACACCTTCCCTTCACCTCCAAAAAACCCCACTATGGGGTTTTGAGCTAGCAAGACAATTTGACTCATTTGATTTTTATAAAATCATCTAGGACTTTTAAAAGTACTATATGATGGTAAGACACACTGCTAATATTGTTTCTTTATTTCTCCCATTCCTATTCCAATTACTTTTTTCCGCCCTTAGAACTGCTTCTATCATCATCATTGATGTAGAATGGTGTTATTGTTTACCAGAGAGCAACATGAGTGGAAGTGACTGAAAAAATGCAACAACACCCACCAGAGGGACAACGTTTAAAGCAGAAGAAAATAAAAATCTCAAATTCTTTTCTCATTCTACAAACCCTACAGTCACCCTGAAAAAATAATTTCAAAGCTTTGGCTATCCATCTACTTCACCGAAAAAAAGGGAAGATTTGAATAAAGCAACTAACAACTAATAAGAAACAGAAACTATATAACAAACTAATGAATGCCAAAAATATGAAGACTAGAAAATAGTAATGAAGTTTATACTGAAATTATGTCTCTAACAGACTTACTGTAATGTCAAGGTCAGCACCTAAAAAAGCCTGATAAGAAGGTGTCAATCAAAAAATATTTTCACTTAAAAATAGTTACACTTCTTTCTATAAGTGCAAAAATACCTTTTGAAGGCAATCAAGTGTTTCAGATCATGGAAATAATGCAAGAACTACCTTCAAAGCTGAAAAGCGCTACAGGAGGATACTGGAGTCATTTTCACATAATAGTGGTTTATTTCTGCAGTAAAAGAAAAAAATATAATGAGCATTATCTCCAGACCTTGAAGTGTATTACAATAATCAAACATTTTGTTAGACAGTCTCTTGGGAATAGGATGTCATTCCTGTATCTAAATCTAACCTAATGTTATCTATTGTAACTGAATCTAACCTGAGACGCTGAAAAAAACCATTTATTTGCCTTTTTTATGTGACTGACCCAAGATTTTCAGAAAATTAACTTGCAAAGCTCTTTTTCTTTGCTGAGTTGTTAGCCAAACCCTAAACACACTTCTGTTCCTGTAATCCATACATACAAACATAATAAAATACAAATGATGCAACTGTTAGCTCTTGTCTATTTTAAATGCTACATAAAATTTAATTTACTGTATAATTGATTTGGTAGAATTAAAACTTATTCTTTATTTTGACCTTCTGACATAAGAGTTCAAGGAACCAGCTTTAGGGAAACAAAACTATTCCAAAGACTTGGTTTTAAAAGAACTTTATTAAAAATATTAACTGTGTAACAGAGAAAAATAATTCAAAATAATGCAATAAATACGAAAGAAACCGCTATTATATTTTTATAAACTTAAAGAATCTTACTACGGAAAATACTAAAGCTTTAAGAATTTAAGAAACTCTAACAGGTCATCAAGTTGTTCAGGATAAACCATGTACAAGCTGCTTCAGATGTTAGGTGGCATTCCACCTGCATGTGGGAGCCTGACTGGACATCAGTTCAATGCCATAGCAACAGCATGTCTGGGAATAACCCTTCTGTTATTATGTAATCATAAATACTACATTGCATTAACAGAAAAACAGCACGCAAATATACACATTTTGTTATGGCCCCTCTAAGCAGATCTCACCCAGCCTAAATTACTAGCAGTCTGCAGTTACCTGATCCAGTCAAACGTTGAGCCATACATCAGGTCTAGTTGTTAGGTCTTTGACCCACAGCCTGCTCTAGCAGTTAAAGAAGAAATACTCAGAGCTTCTACAGTTCTAACCTTTAATCAATTCCTCAGATGTCCAGGGAAGGTCATTCTAGTCTCATTTAGACTAAAAGCTTTGATTTATAAAATGTATCTTCTAAAACATTCTAAGTCTTAATAAAAAACCTAAACATAAGCATTACTAAACCACACCTGGCTTTCTTTTCTACATTCCTTGCTTACTTCAGTTTAGCACAGTTTTTCTGCACATTGGAGCCTTGGTCCATGATAAGGGCTCCTGCCTACAGCTAAGAGGGCTACATGTTGGGTCTTTTCAAGACGATGTCTAGCACAGTTCCAGCATGAATCTGGCTGTAGCAACGCTTCCCTGAAACATTGGGTACTTGCCAGAGCACTTCCCATGAATCCAGCCCGCAATGCCTGGGCAGGTGGGAGGACGGTGCAATCTTCCTCTGACACAAATTCAGAATTTGCCTAGGTCTATACATCAAACACATACCTGCACATGTAAAAAAAAAAAAAAATACACACCCACCCACCAGATATTATATACCTGGAGCTGAGAATTCTGATACTTTAAACTTTTATACTTAGAGATGTCTGCATAACAAGATACAATAGTAAATAGAATGTGTGTATGAAAGAAATGTTAGCCCACTTCCCCTATGAGTAAATGACTGTGTAACTGTCCACTTGGGTATTTCTTTAACAGTCGTCTGATACTGGAATTGACCAATGTTAAGTGGCAAGAGTATTGGATTAGACATAACACATAGAGGTTTCCCAACTCTTAAAAAATAATCAAGAAACAAAATGTTATTCTTTGTGGTATAAGTCTAAGCATCAAATATTAAATCTACCCACTGCAGCAGCCTGTTCCAACTGCAACAGATCATAAGCATCATGATGCCAAGGTTGTTTTACCTCAACTTTATCACTCAGTGGTCTTACTTCTATTCTTGTTTTTATTTACATGATCAAAGAAGCTTTAAAAATCAATCGCCTATAACTAACCGAATTACTTTTGTCAATTCTCACTTTAGAACTGCACTTCATCTCTTACATTTTTCTTTGCTTATCTATCTTTTTTCTAGCCTTTATTCCTAAAATCCTTTTTGAGATGGATAAAAGTTCTTTTCAATAGACCTTTTCTCACTTTTTGGATATAAATTCCAAATAGATTCTACCTTTGGCTTAAAACAGCTTCATACCTCCTTTGCTTCTAGGGCCCTGAGGACTCCAGTACAACTAACATCACTAATTAATCCTCTTGACTTTTCAAGGTTTGCCCTTCTAAAATTGAGAATTTCAAACCTGTCTCTGTTTTGTCCTCTATTTTCTTTCTATTTATTTAATCGAATTAAAAATATGATCCAAGATCACAAGCTGACTAAGAAACTAGATCTTCTCAGATTTTTTCACACTACTTGTGAGAGCAAGTCTAAAGCAATTCAGTGCTTACCTGGTAAGCTTACAGCAGTTGTATGTAAGAACAACTGGATCGCTGTATGTCCTTCCCAAATGATGCTGTTATCTGTATCTAAGAAAGAAATCCACCTGTGATATAATTCCTGATAGTATATCTCATAAGTGATATCCTTATCCAAATCCAACTCTTCTGGTCTACAGCAGACACCATCAAAAGCTCTTATGATTTTATTTTCTCAAAGCAATGATACGCTTGACTTTTTTTTATCCACACAATCTCTTCCTGTTACTTTACAGTCCATCACATCACTCACATCCTGTGTCATTCTGTCACATTTATTTCTCATATCTGGACAGTATTTGCTCTCCTACCTCACATTCAGCAGGATGATTATTTCTCCATGTATCCCATACCCCAGGTCTGCTTTCACATCCTTCAACATCAGTTCAGCCCGAGTGGTTTCTGATGGTGCACAAACACAACTGTCTACAGACCTTACTCAGTTCAGAACCAGGAGTAAAATCTCTTTGCTAGTTCTGCCCTCTCTTTTTATCCACCAATATCAGAAATTTCATCTCCACAAGGCAATACAGTGCAAACCTCCCACCTCCCACACGTTAACCATCCTTGGTTTCCCAAGTACTCTTTCTCGGCCTTAAAACCGTAACTGGCCATCAAGCTAAGCTTGTCGAAGGTACTGCCAGCTCCACACCTCCCCTGCCCACTCGCGGACAGAGCTCTCCAACACTACGCAAATTTAATTCCTGACAGAAGTTGCAAACCCCTCCGTGATCAGCCATTTATAAACCAGATGCCTGGGAAACATAACCCAGGGGAAACGCAACACCACACCGGCCCAGCACAGAGGCAGAAAAGGCGACAGCGCCCTTCCCCAACCCCCCCTCCCCACCCATACCCACGGGTGGGGTGGCTAAATGGCGAGGGAACGCCACCTTGCCCCCTCCCCGGCGGGCTCC
>VYXH01006125.1:247-31209 GCA_013397275.1 Burhinus bistriatus | reverse complement strand
ATGAGGAGGACGACCTGGAGGTGTTCAGCAAGGTAGGGCAGCGCCCTCCCCGGGTCGGGTCGGGCCGGGCCGGGCCGCGCCGGGGGGCGGGCAAGCTGCTGGTCGCTCCCTCTCTCGCCGGCACTTTGCCCTGCCGTGCGCTTGGGGAGAGCCGGGGCGGCGCGGGGGGACGGGACGGGACGGGGCGGCCCCGCCCCGGGCGGTGGCGGCGATCGTAGCCTCTGCCCGCCTGCCCCGCGCTTGACCGGGCAGCCTCCGCTCCCTGCGCCCGGACAACGCAGCGCCTGGGCAGGGCGACTCCCGCCGTGGGCCGCTGCCCGAGGAGAAGTCGCCCGGGGCTCCGGGGGCCACCGAGCGCTGCCCCCAGGCAGCCCCGCGCCCCCGGGTAGCCCGGCCCGCTCAGCGGAGCCCCGGGTGGCTTCTCCTTGGGCACGAAAAGCGGGGTTTGCTGCTTCGGACGAGCTGTGCAAGTCGTATCTGTGCTTGCCTTAAATTTGCAAAGTAGTCTGGACTCGCTGTAGCCTTATAATCGCTTACATTTGTCATGTACCATATATGTATCTGTAAATTAAATAATCAGTCATATTTAGTAGTTGCAGTTGTATTTGAATATAAATAAACATTTCCGAGTTTCAGTTTGAGTTTTCTTTTATAAGATGAAGGGAAGTCTAGCACCTTCACATGGGAGGTTTGAGAAGGTAGCATCTGTATTTCGATGAAGGGAATAAAAGGAATGTAACTGACAATATATTAGGGTCCACGTTCTGAAAGCGCACAGAGTTAGCTAGGTACATGCGTGCCAGTCTTGCCAATATTGCTGATTTTAATTATGCCAATGAAGTGCGGTATGGCTGCCACGTGTATTGTTTCTCATTTTGTACTGATTTGGTTAAGGCAAGACTTACCTCTTCAGCCATTAAAGAAGAGAGCATGTCATGAATCTATTGGCCTTACCAAGGCAGCATCTAAAATACAACATAGGGACATACAGAGAGCTAAGGTGGAAAAAATATATATAGGGGGCTAAAGCACTTCTCACCTTCTGAGACTTCTGAACTGCTGTGTGACAGGATGTGTGACACTGGGGAGAAAGAGCAGATATGTTTCCTCTTTGAAACTGTGACACCAAATGTATTTTCAGTAGGACTGATTGTCATACAAATTAAATGTATATTTTTTGTATTTCTGTAAATGAGATACATTTTTTTGTATGCATGAATAAAAACATTGGAATAAGAGCTTCATTCTTAGGAGCTATGTATTTAAACTTTGACTGTAGTAAAATTCTTGAAATTCATGGATTTTAAGGCCAGAAGGGACTATTAGGTGGTTTAATGGTCTGTAACATGCAAGAGGTCAGGCTAAATTTCACCAAGTTATCTGTTTTTCTGAAGCATAACTAGGATCTAGCTAAATCATATTTTCTAGAAAAGCACCAGTGTTGATTTGACATAAAGAGGTGCATGATTCACTGAACTTACATGCAAAAGCAGTGCTAAAATATAATTTTAGTTGTTTGTTTCTTACTTGGAATCCTTTTGGTTTTACTAGGTAAGTTCAGGCAGTTCTGTGTGCAGGTATCTGTCTATCAATAGAGCGTATCAGCAGTTATGCTGCTTGCTTGTCAAGAGCGATGCTTCTTGGGAATCAAAAATAAAAGCAGGTCTAGTTGATACGAGTTACTGTTGCAGTACGGCAAATATCTATATCTTTAAATTTCTGCTACCTGGATTCATGCCAAATACTTCTTACTTCTATTAAATCTTAACTACTATTAATGCATGCCACATGATAACTTATTCCTGCAAACAAGAAAATTTGTCATACTGTGTGAAAATACATTTTTCCAAAGCTTGGACACCTGTGTTTAGTGGTTATATATAGACCAGAAATTCATGGTTTGCTTTCAGGTGCAATTTGAGGGCTGATCTTTTGAGCTGATGAAAATCTGTGAGGTCTATTGGGGATTACACCCCATTTGTTCATGTTCTGTATATTCAGGGGAAGCTGACAGGCTAAATGTAGCTTCAGACTAAGTTTTGTAAAACCAATTTTTCCATAACATACTGTTGCAGGACCACCTTGTTTTAAATTGTATCTTAATGGGGTTTCTCACACTGCTGTCTTTAAGGTAGTGGTGTAGCATTTGCAGGCAAAGTGGGACAGCAGCAGCAGTGCGGTGTTTGGTGCCTGACACTGGCATCGACTTCATTTTTCTCAGTTTAGTCAATGAAATGTACCAGCTACAAAAATGGTGAAAAATGAGATTCTTAAAAATTGTCAACCTCAATACCCTAAGTTATTACTCAAGATGTAAACACGGGGCTTTTATTTTATGAAAATTCATAGACATTTAACCTGATAGTGTCATAAACCATTGACCCAGTATCCTGTGACATATCTCAAATATTACAGGCTAGCATCTTCTTCAGCGACTCTGATAAAGCATTTCATAATGTGACATGCATTTCACTTTATCCTAGTTTCCGTTACCATGGAAAAAGTTCTGAGGTCTTTTTAGCAGAGACAGCTTCTGGGGGCTGAGTTATGAGTCACACAAATACAATGTTTTCAACCTGCTTTCTTCCATTAGTTTCAACGTATAGAGTACCACCTGTAATCGCAATACTCATTCAGTTAGGCTTCGCCTTCCTTGTTAACTGATACAGTGACCAAGCATTGACAAAGGTGTCAACACTTCGGTTAATACTTAAAATCTTTAGCAGCTCTTCTTTCAAACTCTGTTTTACAGTGTTTGTCTCCATTTCATAATTACAGAAAACTTAATTAATGGTATTTCTGGAAAAGATGTACATGCCACTTCAGAATTGCATAGAGGCTAATTTTTCTTCCAAAACAAGTTGATCAAGGATTTGAGACTGATTTATAAGTGAATTTTTTGGCCAAGGAACTATTCTGTCTTCCTGAATCTCTTTGCTTCTTTGAAGAGTTCTCCAACAACTAAGCTATTCTCTTATAAGACAAACTTTGCCACCATGTCCTTTATCTCCAGACCTGCTTTGGATCTCTGGCCTCAGAAGACTGTAAGCTCTGGATCCTTGCTGGGAGAGAGGGATGAATGGATGAGGCATGGAGGCAACCCTGGGTCAAGGATCTATGCTCTGGGGACGAGTAGTGTTTAGGCAAACCCTCAGGCTTAATGTCTTCTACCAAGAGCTGAGCTGTGTGCTCAGCTTACTTTGAGGATGCTCCTGCTGTATGAATGTTTTCCTTCCCTTATTTATTTTGGAGTCTTTTTGACTAGTTACAGCCAAATGTGAGAGTGAGATAGGTAACTGCAAGTATTAAAGGAAGGAGATCCAGAACAAGTCGCTCATGCTGCCAGGAGCTCGCTGATTGTCTGTTTGGTCTCCTGGCCAGTAACTCAAAATGCATGAACCTATTTGTTGATCGGCACACGCAGCTCTGCCGGCTGCTTTCAGTGGTGAAAGGGCTTGGAAGGGAAAAGGGATACTGCAGGTAGGGGGGGCTGGGGGAGGTGTGGGAAAGGGAATCATTATCTGGGACAGGACCTTGGTTCTCTTTGCATGGATGAAGAGGAAAAAGGGTTTTTTAAAGAAAGTTATACAAACCAAGAGCTAGAAGAATTCTCTGTTTTTCCTGTGCTACAAAACTCCTTCTGCCCTCGTCTGTATGCACACAAAAACACAGTCCCAAACACAAAATTATAACTGTGTAGAAAATGGAAAATTATCATCTTTTTTTACCATGTTTCTGTGATGATATTAGGCTTATGTCACATGAACTTCAAGAACTGCTGGAAGTAAACCTGAATTACCATGAGGATAAAGAAAGAGAAACAGATGCCTTTTTAAAACTCACATGCACTTATTCATGTGCAGATGAACACTAGGGCTGTATTACAACGGAACTGAAGACCTGCTAATTCTATGGATTTTTATTGCCTGTGTTTGTTTCACAAATAGCACATTCATAAGCCCTTCCATATAAAAATATACTTTCAGAAACCTCCCTGTGTAGAGCAATTTTTAGTAGCAACCTAGAAGGAGAAACAAAACATTAAGATGTTAATGACCCATGGAAAATGAGAAAATATGAAACACATTTGCCTTGATCCAGTTTAGGCCTTGCAGGGTCATTATTCCTCAAGTTATATTGCCATTCAAGTCCCTTGCATGCTCACATGCATTTTTCTTTCCCTGGAAATTTCCCATTGTCTCAGCACTTTGAATCACACGGGCTGCTCTGAACTAGCGGTCCTCATTCTTCATGTAGAGCATGGCCAGCTAGTGCTAGCAGGCAGTGAAAACAGCTTCTCTATTTATCCTCCAGCACTCAGGACAGTGCTGGCTGGATACCAGTATAGAAATCACACGTAGGAACACACTGAGTAAAACCAAAATGACTTACAGGTGTACAAGTAAGCTGCTATATAATATTTAAAGCAGTGCTTTTAGTCTTCATCCTGCTTTTGTCTCCGTGTTCAAAGAATTGTACCTAAGTGACGGGAGGAGAACTGGTACATCAGTGCTTTCTGTGCATAGTTCTCAATATAAATTTCTCCTCCATATTTGCAGGAGTACGTTGATAAATCCAAAGGAGAGGGATGGCAGTAGACAATGAGGTTTAAGGCAGCAAAAGACCAAGAGAGGAGAACGTGTTCCAGAGAAAGTTTTGATCCAGTTGAATTCAAAGGAATAAAAGCAACTCTCACCAAGCTCATCAGCACTGCCGTGGTGTGCTCAGCAGTGCCGTGGTGTGCTCTTCACTCCCGTGAGATTGGCCTTGGGATGATGCTGTGTCTAGTTTCCGCGGACTCCCAGATTTCCGCTCCTGCCATTTGAGCAGTTTTCTCTTTAGCAACATCCTTTTTCTCCTTGTTCCGTAGTGAGGCACTGGAAAGGGCAACTCATTGCCGTTTGGTAGTTAATGTAGCCTACACCTTTAGAAAACTTCTAGTTTTAAAGTTTGTTAGAAAAGTACTTAATTGCATTGGATATACTAGAAAAAATGTTTAAAATGTTTGATACCTAAAACATAGTGATTGATTTTAATTGCCCAAATTTATTATTTTTAGTGATTTATTCATTTATTATGCTGTTTTATGGCGTTAGTGGATTTAGTTTATTTTCCTAGTCACTGTATCCTTCAAATTTTTAGATTAGTAGATCTCATCCAGACTTTCATCTAAGAAAGAAAATGAGATTTTTTGCCCGTTTCTAATTTCCAATCAATTTCTCAGCATTTGAGTGATCACCATTGAATGCACTGAGCAGAAGCAGCTGCTATGGGGGCAAGTTCTTAGACCGCTGTGGTGGAAGTGGTTGACGCTATCAAAAAGTGGTTTCCCACTTCAGCAAAACAGTGGTTTGACTCTTTTTAGAAATCAGGCAACAAATTTGTACTGCATCCTTACTGTTTTTAAAAAGATTAAATTTATGTCTCTGTAAAAGTTTTCTATTTCACACTTTATTTTAAAATGTATGCAAACTAAAATATGCAATTCCAATAAAAATTCTAATTTGGATTTTGTCATGTTTTCTTTTAAAATCATGACTTTTTATCCACTCTGTTCAGGTTATTAGAGATAATTCAAACCTCGTAAGTCCTGAGTAACTGGCTTCTAACAATTTTAATAAAGCTGGTAAGTATCCTACGCAAGTACTGGGTGCTTGGATTTGTAACTAATTTTAGCATTCATAGGCAAGTTCTCTTCCTAGCTATGCATAACATTCTTGTCAAAAGGTAGCATTTTGGTCTTTCATCAGTTTTAGAACAAATCTCATTCTTATTTCTTACATCCTCGCTGAAGCAAATACTGAAAAGGATAATAGATTTGCCATGTACTATATAATTCTTTCATCTGCTCTATGTTTTATCTGTTTTGCCAGACTATTTAAAAGCTTGTCATTTTAGCTTCTGAGACATAGGCATTTGCATGTGTGTGTTTGTATATACAGACGTATTGATATGGATGTTCTCATGTCTTATCTGTAGGATACATCACTGGGTGAGGTAAACTCATTCAGTCCTTCAATGCCAATATCCCCCTCATCAATGATAAACCAGTATAAATTTGAAGATGAACCAGAATTGAGAGATCTCTTCATTACAGTCGATGATCCTGAAAGCCACATTACAGCCATTGAAACATTTATCACATACAGAGTAGTCACAAAGGTAAGCATCTACTTGTGGCTATAATGGCTTACATTGATAACAGTAGTAGCATTTTCACTCTTCTTGCACACCATTCTCTGGGATATTAGTAAATTTAAATTATACTCTGATTTTGTCATGAGTTATAGACCACTAAAACTGTATGAAACTGTGCAGTAGATTCTGAAAAAAAAAAAATTGGTTTAAGTCTACACACATAGGTGCTCAGGGTTTTTATGCTGAGAAAATAGCTAATAATTCAACAGCCAAATCGCTTCTACATGAGAATAACATTGTCTGTTGTGGTCTTCAGCAGGAATATGAAACAGCAGAAAGACTGATTCAGTTCAAATGCACTATATTAGCCCAAGTATTTATGAGTTTTGGATCACTTGCAGGCTAGCAGTCTTTTGTCTTGCATAAATGTTACCTGCTACAAAGTCTTTCAATTCCATTCTTTTGTAATTACAGCATCCACTAGCACATGGACATTTGTTTCCCATTTACAGTTGCATATGATTTCTGGGGAAACTGCCACAATTCTCCAATAAAAAAGTAGTATTAGGAAACAACTAAGTGTATTTTTAGCTGTCCAGAATACAAATTATTTACTGGAAACAAGGAAGAAACTCAGCCTTGTGAGACTAGCCAGCTCTTCTGGGGTTACCAGCAAATATTCTGCAGGCTGCATTTTGAGAATTGCACTGTTAATCTATTTTACTTTGAGCTCTTTTTAAAAGATTCATTTAAAATCAAATTTTCAAATGGGAATTATTTATCCTTAAATAAGAGGAGATATCAATTCCTCATGAAATATTTAGAGAGTAGGAAAAGAGCTATCTTCGTTAGGTTGCTAGCAATAATTTTCACTTTATGCATCTTTTTGTAGGCGAGAGAACATTTTTTTCTTCAGGCAATTATGGAAGGCCTGTAAGGTGGATTGCTTTTGCTTTTTTATTTATTCTATCCTTTCTTTTCATATTTAATTTGAAGTGCTGGTTGTTGGTGGTAAAGTAACAGTGTTCCTCCCACATGCCTTGTAAAATTTTTATTTGACCCTCAAAAATGTTTAGATTACATAAGCGTATTTTGAGGTTTTTAGAATTTACTTGCATCGCATTATAAATTTCTGTGCAACAATGAATGCTAAACAGCACATATTAATGAAAACACGGGCTCTTTGTGGCTTGATTCTAGAAGATAGAGCAGTGATAAATAAATCTCCTGGTTTGACAATTTTGCAACACTGTACTAAGCATTTTTTCTAGGCATTAAAGGTTTGTTGGCAAGTTCTAACAAAGGGCTACAAAACTAGAATTGATGGTGGAACACAGAATCCATTAAGCAGTGCAGGAAGTGTTACTGCTATGATATGCTGAGGTTTTCATATTTTGAATGTGGGGATTGTTGACTAGTGTCAGCAGGTCCCAAGGATGTATGTCAGCTATTTGGGGTTTTATTCAGAATGCTAAAAAATGGGCTTTCCTCACTCATAGATTACTAATCACTTTAAAAGAAGTGCCCCAAAAGTAACAAATATAACTGTGATCTCTAAAAGGAAAATGCCACACTAAAATAATGATTATAATTAATTATTATAAGTCACTCTGTGTGCAGTTTAGTGCTTGCTTTTCATGTATTTTTTTTTTTTCACAATAGAACTTTGATTTCATGCTAAAGTGGGATGTGTTTTATCTCTTCAAGTGGTTGATCACTGCACTTTTAAAAACAGCAAGCAAATAACACAGGCAGAATAGAATCATGTACGCACTCACTTCGAATGCTAAGTTTTCTCCAACATCTAAAACTATTTTGTTCTTTTTTTCTGGTATTCTAACCTGGGCCTTGTTTTTCTGCTTCTGGTTTTCAGACATCTCGTGGTGAATTTGACTCCAGTGAATATGAAGTTCGAAGACGGTATCAGGATTTCCTTTGGTTGAAGGGCAAACTTGAAGAAGCACATCCGACACTGATTATTCCTGTTCGTTTGCCAAAACTTAAGTTATTTTTATTTGTTTATAAGATGGCTCCAATTTTATAGAGAGATGTTTGAGATCTTTCTTCAGTTTCTGAAATCTCACAAATGTTAAACCAATCTAGTTTCACTAGCTTTATACATATGTGATAATAAGAAAACCCATAAAGGTATTTCTTACATTTGTAATTGTGCCATTTGCAGTAATTTATGTCCTTCTTTCTTAGTTGTACTTGTATTCTTCTGCACTGTGTGCTACGAGAAGCATGTTATACCACTGCTGAGTGCAATAACTTTATAACAATTTGGTTTTTGCATGGTGGGTTCTACAAGGTATACCTACGGGTTTTAGTACGTACAAGAACTATTATAATACTCTTAATATTATGCAAATTATACAATATATTTTTTCTTTTTTCCTTAGCCACTGCCTGAAAAATTCATAATGAAAGGAATGGTGGAACGGTTTAATGATGAATTCATTGAGACTCGAAGAAAAGCTTTACATAAATTTTTGAACCGTATTGCTGATCATCCAACTTTAACTTTTAACGAAGACTTCAAAATTTTTCTTACTGCACAGGCCTGGGTAAAATGACTTTCTTTTTATTTACAGTTATGTGAAACCACATATTGTGTTAGTAGAGTATATCAGGAGTCTCCCTAGTTCAGTATTCAATAGGGTCCTCCCACGGCTTGTTACAGGAGTGTCAGAAGTAGGCAGGGGATTTATGGAATATTCATCCCCGGAGATAACCTTTTCTTGTGTGTTTTTGGTAATCATCATGCTTGTTGCTGTTGATTCCAAAGCAGTTTTTGTTGCTGCATTTTGGATTTTTGTGGCAAATTCACAATATTTAACCCTGCATGCCTTTTGGTATACATATAAGCTTCCAAGATTATATGAAAAGTAGTATTTTAATTATTGTTTTGGCATGGCACTGTCTTTTTAATCTGCTTTTTTTTTAAAGTTATACTGGTCTCATAAAAGAAAAATACAGCCTTTGAATTTCATGTTGTATTTTTGCAAGATGAGTCCAGTTGAAAATTCGAGTTTTGTACTCAGAAAAGCCTGCCTCTGAACTTCAGCAAAGGCTATTCCAGCAACATATAAAAAGAGTTGCAAAAAAACCAGATGGATTACTTCTTCCAGTAGGAACATTGTTTGCTTTTCTCAATGACTTATTTCTGCAATCATTGCCTCTGCTTTCCTGCTCAAAAGGCTAAATTGCAAACTAGCTAACTCACCCTAAGGAATGAAAGGGTAAAGGTTCTCTGCCATCTTTAATTACTCTTGTGAGAACGTGATACACAACATGCTTGTGTTTGCCCAGAAGGGCTTAGCTAAATAAATGCACATGACAGGTATGGTTCTGACACTGGTCTAATAATTTTAAAGTAAGGTATTTATACACTAAAAAGACACACAGAGGCTTATTTATGTAGTTCTTTTTAAAAAAAAAGCTAAAAAAAAAAAAGCTGTAATGTATGCATTATTTTCAGAGAATTTTAAAAAGTACATGGAAGTAAACACGGCTTGTTCTGTCTGTAGGAACTCTCCTCACACAAGAAGCAGGGTCCCGGTTTGCTGAGCAGGATGGGGCAGACCGTCAGAGCTGTAGCATCCTCAGTAAGGGGAGGAGTTAAAAATCGTCCTGAAATGTTTACAGAAATGAATGATTACATGGAAACATTTAGTCAAAAAATAAATGTACTGGACAAAATAGCTCATAGGATTTACAAGGAAGAAAGGGGTGAGTAGAAAACAAGTATCAGTTTTATTGATTTAAGAAATTAATATAATGCAAAAGTAAATTAGTTTTCATTAAGCCAGGCAAAATACTCTTTCCAGCAAGCAGGAGGAAAGGGAGATTTGTGTTTATACTGTGCTTTTCATAATGGTCATTGTTTTGGCAGACCTTCAAGTTAGTTTGAATAACTTGTTAATACAAAGAGTTTGAACATATCATTGAACTACTTGATAAGGAACTTAGAAAGAAGAAAACATAGCAAGTGGGGCTATCTTGTTACTTGTGCTTTTTGGAAAGCTGCATGACCTTTTCATTTGTACTTTCAGTGGAATGTAAATAGTCACAGTTTTCTGTGCTGTCTTGTACTGGCATAACGCTGTCTAGGTTCCAGATCTCTTTTTCTGTTTCTGCACCTTTTTTCTGTGTTAACCAAGTAGATTTTATTTTTTTTAATAGCTTTACTGTTGCCCATAATTTCTGTCATGGGAAACTGTGCCTGTTAGAGTTTTCTTAAGAAGGATGACTTAATCTCAATTTTTTCCTTAAGTAACAGCAGTTTGAACACCTACTTGGAACACTAAATTACTGACTTTCTGAGATTGACCCTGATCTCAGACTGTGCCTTTTCCGTGGAATTTCCACTAGTCAGCACCTGAGGGATTTTATTGTCTATATAATATAATTTGAAGAGCTGCACTTTGTTCTTTAATAACTGAGCCTTTTTGCTTTATTGTGCAGTACCAGATCTCAACGTGTCCTCACTAAATTGGAGGGGTCTTATAAAAGGAAAATACATGTTGGTGAAAAGAGTTTCTTTTGATATTGTTCATTTCAGTGGAAATAGCTGGCTGAGGTCTGTAGGTTCAAGGCATCAGTGACAAAATATTTCTTGGAAAATGTCATGAATTTTGACGTGCTCCCAAATGCTGCAGGTCATATCTTCTTTCTAGATTTTTCAAATAGTATTTGGCAGAACACTTGTGTGCAGGGCCGCACTGTTGTGGATATGAACTGTTGATAGCTGTGATTCAGAGAACATTCCTGCTTGCAGTAGCTTAACATGGGATTCTTATTTATATCTTCCATGGAGGGTTTTTTTTATCCAATTAATCTCAAAGTTAACGTTACACTCTTCATGGCACACATCTACTTTGCATCTTTCTTGGACATTTCTTCATTATAAATTCAGTTGTGATGAAATTGTATTTTCAATACATGACCAATGTGTTCACAGTACCCTCCTGTGAACATGCAGCTTCCAGGTCATATTCAGCCTTGCTCAAGTTTAGTCCTGCCAAATGGCGCAGTGAATTCTGGACCTTTTTCTTTCCGCGTACAGATTATCGCTTGGCCTAGAGACATAAGAGAAATAATTCATAGGATATCCATGTATTTAGATTAATAAAAACTACTAAAGGAGATAACACCTGCAGAACTGGAGTGAACTTCAGTGTGTCTTCTGCAGCTTTTGGGATATACCAAGGCTACTAGTTTTAATAATGGGATTTGGAGCATTACTGTAGCAGAAGAATTCAGGGCAGTAGAAGCAAGTCAGACCAACTGCTGCCTGGCCTGCTATGGCTCATGTCGCTCTGTATGAAGACAATGTGAAGTAATTCAGATCATTGGGTGAACTGAATACAACCCATCAGGTCTAAGAGTCTATGTGTCCTTTTAAAATGACTGGAGCATTTTTGCTGATAGATTTCTAGAAACTGCTTAATTAGAATACATTCATTGATTAGTTTATTCATAAACTGCAGTTTACTTACCTTGGTCATTTGAGCAAATTTAAACATTAGCCTCAGTCTCTTGCTTTGTTACAGTAAACATGAGGTTGCAATTAGTATCTCTTAGACATCTATTAATGAACAAAAGACTAATATGTGAATATATTCCTGTTAAGAGTATTTTAATGAAATGAAGGAATACGGTCCCATCCACACACTCTGGTCAGCGTCGGAAGAAGATATAGCAGACTCCCTAAAAGGTGTTGCCAGCTGCATCGACAAGTGTTGCAAGGCTACGGAGAAGCGAATGGCAGGGCTCTCGGAAAACCTGCTGCCAATATTACATGAATATGTTCTCTACAGTGAAATTCTGATGGTAAGGTTTCCTTAAGGATTGCTTATGGCTGTATATAAAGTTTGGCTTAGTCCAGTGACAAACACTAGAAGAGAGTTTGCAACTGATGAAAATGATGTTGCAGTCCTCTATTTACTGTTGTTACTGAACGTGGACAGGATAGGATAGCTGTCCGCTAGCAGGGAATCCGGTTTGTCCTGTTTCCTTGTTAATCAGGCAAGAGGCACCCCTTCCAGATGAGAAGAGGTTGATAGTTTTGCATGGCAGACATCCCTTGGCAGCTGGGCTAAAGAGTGTCTGGTTTTGCCATCTTCAGAGAGCTGTGCATTGTAGCAGAGAGGGGAGAACACAGAAAGATTTGGGGAACAGCAGCTGAGAAAGACCTCCTCTGACACTGTTGAAATATGAATTCATCGAGTAACAGATTGTGTGGGGGAAAAGGAGTGGAGAGGTTTTTCCCTTTCTCGGAGATGTTCCTAAACTATGTTTTCTTTTTCCAGAACAGCAGGGAACTTCCAGTCCCTGTGCCATTATATAAGCATGGGTTAGTCTTTGCCATAAGGTGATGCTCTCAGTTCCCTTTATGTACGTATTTTTCTTACTTTTGGAGAGAATATAAAAAAATCAGAGTTCAGAATTGATAAACTCAGTGTTGATGGATAATCAACATAATTAAGTAACTTAATTCAGCATGGTGTAATTCCCACTCAGCTGCCTCCAGAAAGCAGAAAATGTGTACAAACCCTTCTTTGTTTAGGTTTTGAGCAATGCAAGCTGCAGTATCTGTTCTTGCCTCTCTGCTGGGAACCCAGCTCCTACTGCAGTGGTTTCTGAGGAGGGGCTGAGAGTGTGTTACAGGCCATGGGTAAAGCAAGACCCAAGTTAACTCAGCCTTTGCTGGCACTGTGCAGAGTGCTGCCAGTTTCTCAGTAAGGCTTAGCTACTGAGAGGTTAAGAATCACTGCTGCAATGACTGCTGTCTTTAAAACCAGCTTCGCTGAAAGAGGGGCCATACAAAATGTCCTGTATCTCACAGGCCTCATTATTTACATGTACGTGCAGGTCGATGGAGGTAGGTACTGCTTTGCTTACGGGTCTGAAGAGATTACCGTCCTAGCAGTTGCAGGTCTTCTTCCTCTCCCCCACTTCCAGTTATTCTTCAGAATTTCTAAGTCTGTTAACCATAAGCCATCCCAGCCTTCATGCTATTGAAGAGATGCTGTCTGCCTGTTGCCTTCTAGTCTGCAGCTTGGCCCACCCTTTCTCAGCTGTTCCTTCTTGTCCAGAGCACAGAGAGCTTTCTGTGGACAAACCCCAGAGTGACTACCTGGCCCTTCACGCACACGTTACAAGTAGCTGTTGCCTGTTGCTTTTTTTTATGCTTGCAGTGTTCTTGATGCAACACTTGCAGTGCAGCATTAGGCTGCCTTCAGGTCCTGTCCAGAGGAGAATCTTCCTCCAATAGCACATCCCTGTTCTACAAGTATTCTTTTCCTTTTATTTGCCATGGGTTTTTATTTTTCCTGTAGTTTACTTCCCTTGTGCAGTTTGGAGAAGGACCTACTAGTCACGTTCAAAATACAATAGGGGAAGTAACACACTACTAAAACCTGCTTTCAGGGGTGTGTTTAATGCCTCATCACAGGGATCTTTGTGTGGTGCTGCCAAGATCATGTGCAAATGTGCAGAAGAAGGTGTAGTCAATACAATACAATCCTTGTATTTTCCAGTCTTGGGAGTTCAGCCTTAAACTGGGGAGAGAGATGAATTCATAGCTAAAATATTTACATCTGAACTGGCTCCTTCCTAACTGACTCACAGAACAAATCTGGGGAGTGCAGAGTAGTGCTGTGCCTCAGGGTACAAATTGCAGGGGTAAATTGGTTATGGGTCCACATACAATTATTTGAGGGTTTTGTGGCAGGGTACCATTAAATATTACACCAAAAAATTGTAAAAGTATAATAATATGTTTTAAAAACACAGTCCCTCTGTTTGCCATAAAAGTCAGCATTTGTCTATAGTTGGGGCACATTAATATTAAAATCATTTGTTTTGTCTTGTAATTTAAGGACTGTTTGTGATAAATTTGACAAATAGTCATTAAAACAGTTTTAAAAGAGGCAAAAGAAATAGTGAAAAAGAGAAAGCATTTGGAATACGAAGGAAAGCTGTTCCAGACATATTTGTTTTGCTTTTATGCTTACAGCTAAACGTTTTCTATATTTACCTAACCAAAAGATATTCTGAGCTATTGAAACATAGATTTATGAGCATTAGTATACATTGCTAATCTATTAGTCAGAATTATCCAGTCAGATTTACCAAATTTTTCTAGTGAGTACCTGTTCAAAAAGAAACACTGAAAAATTATTTGAAAATTAACCTCCTAAATTATTCTATTATGTTTGTTAAAGTGACAAGAATGCAAAGAGAGCTCAGTCAAATAAGACAGCTAGAGAAGGTAGAGCTGCTTGTGCCCTGTGCTGTTTCAACATGCCCTATGCTAGAGGTAAATACTGAAAATCTCTTTAGTATATGCAGAAGAAGCAGTAAAACCAGTTGTGGCAAGGTAATGTAAAAGAAGGTTTTGAGATTTATAATTATGTATGTCCTGCTTCTGAGGTTTTTTTTATAAGCACTAAAGCCTTGCAAGGTTTCTGCAAGATAAGCACACCTGAGCGTGCTTTTACAGATGAGGAAACTAAGGCCAAGAGAAATTTGTAAGGCTTCCTCAAGGTCACAGAGCAAATGAGCATCAGAAATGGAAATTTAATCTGTAATACTGTTCCTGTTTTGTAGTTTAACAAGTAACGTTCCTTCCCCTTTCTAATTATTTTTTGACATTATGCTAAAAATCCAATACCTGATAAGACAGTGTTAAAGGAGGAAATAATTACATATACTGAAAATAAGCACATATGTCAATGTTAGAACATCTTTCATTTTTATGATAATTTTATCTTATTTTACTGAACTACATTTGGCACTTACAAAATAATATTGAAGGTTAAAGTCACAGTTTCAATAATGCCTGGTTTATCATTTGTAGTCATTTATTCTACTTTATATTGTAACTTTTACTCAAAGAAGATACTTTTGTTCATGAGATTTGGCAAACTCATGTTGCTGTTTTAAAATGCGAATATATAGTAAGTTGAACTGATACTAAGTAAACTGCTGTTGCAGTTTTTCTTATACAACTAGCAATGATACTATGTATGGCAGATTCTTGCGGCACTGGTTTTGGATTTACTAAGATTCTTGAAAAACGCGTGAGATAAAATACAGGTATTGAAAAATAAGTCTTCACTGCATGATGTTAAGATTTTTTTTGAGGAAAATACATGTATCATGTCAAAATTATTAAATGGCATTATTCTGTGATCTTGCTTAATTTATTAAATAGCCAAGTTGTTTGATGGTTTTTTGAATAGATGGCTACAATTTGGTGTGGTTTACTTCTTTTTTTTGTCTCTTCTGTACTAAGGGTGTTTTGAAAAGGAGAGACCAAATTCAAGGCGAGCTCGACTCCAAAGTTGATGCTTTAGCCAATAAAAAGACAGAAAAGGATCTGGTGAGTATGTACAGAAAGCTGAAATCTTCCAGGCCTTATTCTAACTTCAAAAGATGATGCCCTGAACAAAGTGTGTCCTCTGAAGCCATGCTTTGTAACAGGATGGTGTCTCTATAATTCTCATACTTACTCTGAAAAGGTTTGATCTTCGTAGCTATGCATGCCAGGCAAAGGCAATCATAAGAAAGATGCAAAACTTCAATAGATAGGCTGCTGGAGCAAAGGACTGTTAATAGTGAGCGACCACTGTGTTTTGTCAACACAGAGTGTACCGTGGCTTATTTTTAGTATTTCTGTTTTCTTCCACACTGGGAGTTAAAAGAAAGTAAGATTTGCTGCAGTGGTCTTGTAGCTGCTGTTCCATTGATGTAGGAGAGGGAGAGGAGGTGGTTAGAATCAGCAAAGCTGTTCATTAAACTTATTTAAAATAAAAAGTTCTGGATTCTGTTCTTTGAGGTTTCTGTCTTATCTGGTTGGGCCCAGGGATATTTCTTTACTTCCAGTGTGACACCTTCATTCATTCTAGTGAAGTCAGACTGTAACTGGTAGCCTGTGGGGGCAGGCATCCCCAAACCCATTAGTGAGGCTCAGTGGGCCGATTAAAAGGAACTTCTGGGATGAGTATTGGCATTTTTTAAATTTTTGATTGTTTAACTCTCCAGCCTAAATAATGTCCTTTAAGCACAGTGTTAACACAAAGTGTTATACAGTGCAAGTAATATATAAAAATGACTAAGTAATAATCACTGTAACTTTTTTGTACATCAAAGGAGGAAGTCCTTGACATTTCAGATAGTTTTTATTAGGGTTGTTGTAATTAGCTTTCATGTAAAGATGAGCTGTTTAGATAGTTTTGGCACTTGGAATGCGTATTTTTATTTGATTTCTTGTCACTGAGCTGAATAAATAAGAATATATTACCACTGTCTGATATCTGCGGTGGCCGTGGTGTATTTTGTAACAATTTGCCTCTGTGTACTGCAGTGGGACAGTAAGTAAATACCTCTGGTTTTGTTTTTTCCCAAAGTAGAAATTCTCTTTACTTATATTGTCCTCTCATTTCACTGCCTTTGTGTTCTCTAATCTGTTTTTGTTTCTCTCCCTCCTCTGCCGCTTTTCCTGTCCTTTGTCTTTAGTTTACATATAAAGTTTGAAGCTGTTATAAAATGCACGGAGGATGGTAAGTTGGAGAAGGCCCCTAGGCTGGGAGTTTGGGTAGCGATGGCAGGTCCTAGCCCTCTGCTGGCTGCAGGCCACCGTATTCCCATGCTGCCTTGTGAGGGCACGGGCAGACCCGCTCCTCCCGTAGCCTGCCCATGTCCCCAGCACCCCGCGCCATGGGTGCCCCACATGCCAGCGGCACGCATTCATTGCATCGCATGTAAAAGCACAGTATATATTAAGAATGATCCTTATGGGTCCTTTCCAACTCGAGATATTCTGTGATTCTATGATTCTAAGAATTTATTCTGGCAGAAAGGAGTTTTATACGTCATTGCGCAAGTTATTTGTATGCAGCTAGTTATATCAACTTTTCAATGCCCCTTTTAATCAGTACTTCCCATTTGTATGGTTTGTTGGCAACCTGCTCGAAACAGTTGCATTTGCACAGAGCGATTCAGCGATGAATTCCAATTTCATACAGCTTATTTAGCAGCTAGTCTTATTGCTGTCCACTGTAGGGAAGGGAACATTGCCTGGCAGGACGTGGTCTTTTCAGAAGGTATTTCTCTTATAATCTGATGGAGTCCTCAGACAAGGTGCGTGCACTCTTTTTTCCTGAACTGTTACAGACAAAACGAAATATTTTTCCCTTTAGCATAGTATTGATCATACCATGTTGATTTGATATTGACAATGGTTTACTCCCTAATGAGGTGTTTGTACTTGCTTCCAGTAAAATGTTGAGCTCAGTTTGTGCAACCTGATCTTTTTTCACTGTTTCTGTGTTTCCAAAACTGTGTTTACACTTTTGGTAAAAGCCTTTGGACAGTGTGATTACCCTGGTGTCCGAATCTTTGCTTTATCTTTCCAACCCCTCTATTTCTTACTCATTTCAAAAAATCGTGTTTCTGAGAGCCTGATTTTCCTTGCAGTCTCACGAGAGCAGTAAACAGATGTCTGTTAGTCTAATCTGATCATAAAATTCTCTGTTCGCTAATTGAGTGGCAGCTGTATCCTGAAGACTTTTCTTAATTAGAATTTGAAGGCTTTTTCTATTAATGATAGTTTGGCCACAGAAAATGGTGTACTGCTATTTTTAACCATTCAAGTAACTTTTAACTGTTTTCTTAAACAGTTTTTTACTGTATTTTAATTTTTATTATGTATTGAGATATTTTGCTGACGTTTCTAGCCAGACTGATTTCAGAATAAAAGGTGGTCATAACACAAGTGCTGTTATTGGAATTGGTGTCAAACACTGAGTTTGGCTGTATTTGCACATTTCTATTCCTAAGCAGAACTCATGTAGCTTCTAATGATCTCATAGATGTCAGATTGAACTTGTCAGTGCAATCTAGTAGCCAGAAATTCTGCTGACAATGAGTGGCATGAACTCTAATCTCATTTGAAGTACTTTTCCACCATAGATAAGGAATCTCAGACTGTCATTAGAGCTGATAAAAGGCTGTGAGATCTTTAGCATTGGTCATGGCAAACATTAAATGATTTAACAAACAGGAGGTTGTACAGCAGGAGAATATGAAACATCCCCAAGGTCAGTGCATCTGAAATACACTGGAATCACAAATTAAACCGTACGAGATGTCAGGCTCATTGGCTGGGAAAAAACGTTTTCTTTAGCTGTGCTTCTGCCACCGGGCTTTTAGAATGCTGCTTGTGGTGCTACTAAAATGGCAAAACTTTGTGTCCCACTCCAAAATTTAGTCCATGAAGAAGGCAGTTTTTAGGGTATGGAAGGTTTGAAGACTGATTTTGGATGCAGGCTTTTACAGAGGTATTTGGGAGGAGTTTGGTGTCCTGCTTATCTAGACTTTCTTACCTCCAGACCTCTGGCTGTACAGATGTTGGAGTTTGTGGCTCCATCGTTCCCACGCTCCATTCTGAAGGCATACAGAGCAATGCTAGCGCATCCCTTTTTGTGGTTTGTGAGTATTTTAACAGTTTTGGTACTGCCATTAGTGGTAATAGCAATTCTGACAAAAGGATGGTGTAAGGTTCTCTGACAGAACCAGATAAGCATTAAGTGCTAACTTAAGGATTCTAGTGTTCAGGCTTGAAACTGAGTAGTAAAGAGATGAAATGCTGAATCTATCACATTCTGAATATACCTTATGTTTTAACTTAAGGCTAAAAAGGGGTTCGTATCACCAAGCTGTCAGATTAATTAATGTAGCAGATAGAAATTCATGCTGTTTTGCATAGTGAGATAGTGTAAACGGCTGTGTCACTTACTAGATTGTTTGGCTACTGGGCCAAGGCTCTTTGGCTACAGGTTGTACTTGTTCATGTCTGGTAGTGCTCTGCCCTAGCAGTGTCTGGCTCCCACCTTGCTGTCCTGTGGTCCGACGTCTGATTAGCACCATGCTGTCCTTCTCTGGGGATCACTGATGTGAGATTTAATGTATCACACCAAAGTGAGATCAATGTAAGAAAATGGATTCAGAATTATATTTAATTTGCACGATAAATTGTAACAATTTGCACCTTGTGAATGAGGAACAGACTAGGTAGATGTTTTTGTTGAGACCAAGCCATTCTTTGATTTCTGCTCTCATGGCACCTGAAAAGGGTAGCATTTATGTTTCTTTTCAGTTGTGAAAAAGTAGATCTTCAACCTCTCTACTTGAAGATGAAGTATGGTCTAATGCTGTCTTTAGACCTTAAGTCCAGCCCTTGCCTTGATACAATACACTGTTTTTTTGGGCTTTAGAGGTGATGTTTAAACCGCATATCCAGGCAGGGATGTAGAACAGAGTCTGCCTGTCCACATCACTTTGTGACTACACCATGGAAGAAGTTCGTAGTTGCTAGAAAAGGCAAGACAAAAACAAACTGTAAAATAAATGTCTTAAAGATATAAAGAATGAGATAAGGGGAAGCTGCTGCAGCCAAATCTTCTAAGTTAGAGAAGTTCTTTATGTGTGTAGCCTGGCTCATTCCCATATAGGAACTTTTTTCTTGCAAAAGCAGAAAATGGATTCAACTGCCTTTCCTACTCTAAATCTTCTAAAAATATTAACTGTTTTCATTATTCTGTGTGCATTCATTTTTGGTATTTGAAGGAAAGGCAATTAACTTGGGATATGCCCAAGATACCAAATCCAGCTGCCTGTAATTCCTTTAAAGGTAATTTCCCCACAGTTGAACTTTGAATTAACCTTTTCATATTGAGTACAGTGTTGGTAGTTGAAGTTACCCTTGTCTATAGTTTGATTACTGGTCTGGCTAGATAATTGAACTTGGGCTTTTCAGTAAAGTAGAAATAATATTTTGCATTTTGTTCTTGATTAACAACCAGTATTTCATTAATCTAGAAGTGTGGCAAGGAAAATCAGTGTAGAAATCAAGTCTAACTAAAAATGTTTATTCATCTGTGTGTTGTGGAATGTGGAGAAAATCCATTCAGATGAACTTTTCAGTTTTACTAGCTAAGGAGTTTTTGGCTACTTTAAGAGCTGAAGGGTTCTACTATGTCAAACTGAATTGGGTTTCGTGGTTTGTGAATTAAGCACTGGGCTCAGGTTCTGTCACCGTTTCAGGCAGTGCTCCTGTCTCATGGCGGCAGCACTGCCGGCTGTTGCACTGGAACACTGTCCTCCCTGCATGGTTCAAGCTGGAGGTTGCATACCAAGACCTTCCACATCCTGCTATGAATTCTGGTATTTCTGCATTCTGCCAATAGCCTAAGCATTCCTTGGAAATCCTAGAAGTTAATCCTGGAATCCTGAAGTTCATATCAATGAAAGCACCAGCACTGCAGAGAGCATGAGGAGCTATTCAACTTTATGGGGGTGTTGTATGAGGAAACAACAATTTGCTTCCCAGCAGAATACAAGGAAGAAGAGGAAGGTGTATGGGACCTGAGTTGCAATGGAAACAATACAAGGAGATTAACTTTTCCTGCTTGATGTTCCTTATTGGTGGTGTTTCTGCCTGACCTCCTTCCTGCTGCCAATCGGCACTGTGCAGTCCCGGCAGATGAATTTGCACTGTAGCTGCAGATGTACCTCTTTCTGTGACCGGCTGCCAGCCAGAGCTGACACAGCTGATTAGCAAATGACAATAGGCAACAAAATTATTGAGAAGACTAGAAGACTCATTAAAGAGAGGGCCTCTGTCCACTTACTCATTCCCATTAGCGGAAAGTCACTTTGTGCATCTACAGTAATTAGAAGAAAATAATGTCTGTAGAGTAGCCCTCAAGGTTTTTGATGCTGGATCGCTGTGAAAGAGTTTATTCTCTGCAGAATCCTTTGGTTTAATTTCTTTCCCTGCTTCTGCATTTCTCCCTCCCTCACATAGTCACACAGAGGTTAGTTCCACAAGAAAAGATGGCAAGGTGACAGGCAAGAAATCAGAAAGTTTGTGCTTTTGATTTCTGCTGTCTTCTCCCCATTCTGGTTTCTCCTGAGGTTATCAAAGGTTCTGTCAGGGTTTTCTCAGTTTTTCTGGCCAAATCTAATTTATATAGTTGATTCTGCTTCAGTAGAGCCCTCTATATTTTCCTTTTTAGATGCATTTCTGTCAAGTACTAGTGAAGAGGTGCCAGAGTCTGTAACTTCTCAGTCAATAAAAATATCTTCAGCAACACTTTAATTCTGGTCTAGAATTTCAGTTATTAGTATTTCAGAAATTGAACCAAGTTATTCATTAAGAATAAAATTTAAATGTATCCCTGGGAAATTATTTTCTGTCCTAAGTTAAATACCAGCCTTGGTTCTGCAGTTCTGTTTGTCTGCACTACAATCACTTGACTTCAACCACTTTTGAAATGGTGACTTTACTAATATTTTTTAATGTTTACAATTCATATTTAGTTCTCAGAAGAGATTGGGAAACTTGAAGACAAAGTCGAATGTGCCAATAATGCTCTGAAAGCAGACTGGGACAGGTGGAAGCAAAACATGCAGTGTGATATGAGATCAACGTTCACTAATGTGGCTGAGAATAATCTCCGTTATTATGAAGAGGTAAAACCCTTTCTCATAGCAATGTTATTTTTTCATTGATTATTTCAGTGGGGAAGTCCATGGGTTGTCTTTAAAGAGGAATTTTTGCATTTTAGTTCAAACCTGTGTTAACTTCAGAATCAGTTATTGCAGGAAGAGGGAGGCAGTTATCCTTAATTTGACATGTTTCAAGCAAAACATATTTTATTTGTGCCCAAGTGGTTGATCCTGAGTTCATCATCGACAGAGGGCACTCTTGTTTTACTAACCACAGCAATTTGGAACCTATTTTTTGGTTCAATGTCAGCTGCTATATTTCAGTTTGAAAACCTTTTGCTGTAACTGCATGAAGAAGCCCTCTGGAAAGCTCAAACTTGTGTAAGTGATCTTGAATGAGGAAAATATTTAAATGTGATTCCGTTTCAGACAGCCCATTCAGGAAGTCCTCGTTGTTATTTCTCTAAGGAATTGTCTTTCATGTAATAATTAGACTTTACAATGATAAAGAAGAACAATACAATTTTGAGAAGTCAATATGAAATCTTATTGCACTTTTCAAAAAAAATACAAATGCTGCAAGTGTATACAATTAATAAATTGAATCTTTTTATAATTGAAACTTACTACTTCAGAAATAAAGAAGAGTGATTGAAATTAGATTTTTATTTTCAACTCAAATGCAACAGCTAATATTCTTACTAAGAATTCCCTTTTACAAGAATATATACGAAGAAAGAGAACTTGAAAACATGTAACAAAATATGTTAAGCAGTCTGTGAAGTTTCTTCATGGGGAACACGTTGTTGATTGAAAATATTTTGAAAATATCCCAGATATCTTGAATTTTTTTAAAGAATTTCTCCTTATCTTGGGAAAAAAATTGGAATACACTAAGCCATCTATTAATCATAAATTAGTAATTTTCACAGATATATGTTGATATCTGTAACTTCCAATCCTGTATTTTGAACTTTTTATGGATTGCCGGTTAGCCAATGACAGTGTCCTGATTTTAAAAATCATTTTGTTAAAACATAATTGAAAAGACAGAGCTCTTGATCATCACGTCTAATTAATTAACATACAGTCTGTGAGATGCACGGACATTGACAATCTGTTGTTAGATATTAAGATCAAAATATTTTCTGAAATCAGGCAGCAAGCTTTTGGCATCCTCTCACATTTTCTTCAGTTATTGATGATCTCTGACTTCTATATCAGCAATGCGTATGTTAAAACGATGCTAAATATATTGGAACATTTTGTTAATGAATTATTAGCCAAATTAAAACACAAAAATAGTTCTTTGGGTCTCTTTCCTTTCTAGAAATGCTTTTTGCTGAATTAGAATTTTAATTCAGAATGCCAAAGCTCGTACTGTACATGAAATTACTACCATTAAGTCACAAACTGCAGAAAATGGTTCAGCTGTCTGTGTAACTGCCAATGGTTCTTCTTAAATAGCCTCTGAAGTACTGGACAAATCAGTTTATACTGCGACATTATTCTTTGTTGGTGCTTTTCTTGAATATTGAAATCTGCATAACATGGTTTTATTTGCAAAGTGAGGGCTTACCAATTTTTTATGTTTTATCAGAAAATCATTATCTTAATCCTGACATTCAAGAGAAATTGATAAAATTAATATTACATTGGGAGTTTTGATCTAAAATATACGTGTTTATTTGAGACCTGTGGTTAATGCTGACGGTTAATTATTGGAGAAGTGATTACTGTCAAAGGCCCTTATATTACAAAGTACAAGCGTGTAATGCACTCCTGAAAACAGAAGCAGCAGCCCTGGCATCTGCTTTCGCTGTTTGGAAGTGAAACTTCAGGAAGAGAATCTCAGAAACCTGAGAATCAGAATATGATTTTTATGCTTTAAGTAGAAAAGAAAATCCTCCCTGAAAGATAATAGTTTGAGTGTCACTCATTAAACTCATGCACAAACACAGTGCCTGTTACAGTGTTTTTCACTTGTTCAGTCATTACTTGCATCATTAATGTTCTTTCACGTCTGAAGTTAAATTACTCGTTCATGCTTTTGATGCACCATTTGATGGTTACTAAGCCTTTTCTTGCTGTAGCATCCCTCATCTTAGGTCTTGCCGTCTCCCAGGTACCATGGATGCCATGGATATGATTCAGTTGCCCGGCTCTTCTGTCCATTTCCTATCAGGAATCATCTCGTACTTTCTAACTCAGTCACTACCTACCTTTCCACAGCTTTTTTTCCTCCACCAGTTCAACTCCTCTTCTTGCTTCTCCATGAGCAGTGTCCCATTCCCTTCTCTATGGCAGTATTTCACAGTGCTCCTCGTTATTCCCCCGTCTTGCTGACTTTATTTCTCAGGCACACAACCTAACCAGGTGACATTCCTATTAGTGGCCATTCTCTGCATCCCTTAAATTTCTGAGAACTACAGAGTAATGAAAGACAGACATCTAATGTTTTCTGGTGGCTTTTGCAGTAGAGAAGCCAGTCCTTCAAGATTGTATAGAGCTAAAGCCAGTGTGATCAAGTACAAAACAGCAGTGTATCAAAGTACAGTAGAATTTCTAAAATGTTCTTTCCTCTTTGCCACAATATGGGGAAAGAGTATCACCTTACCTTTGTTTGGATTTTTCCTTAATTGTAGTTGCCTAAGGATTCTGCTGTCAACTTGTCAAGCATCACTTAACTAGCATAAAAGAGTATAAGTCCCTTAAGCTGAATTAATTTTCACATTACATGAAGTGCTACTTTAAAGCATTACCTGTAATTATATTTCTCCAGATTTACTAATTCAAAACAAGTAGAGGTGTTTCTATAGACTTCCAGTTTACTATCTACATTTAATACAATTGAAGTGTTCCTTTGTTTCTACAGCTGTGGAATCGCCACTCTCTTTGCATCTCTCAATGCTGTGGTAACAAAGACACTAATTAGAGCCCAGTGTTGCAAATTTACAGGATGGTTCTATGCAGACCTATGAGAATGAAGGCTTTGCTGTGATAATGTACAAGCTATGTTATAATACATTTAAAAATAATGTCATTTAGTAGCCAAGAATTACCGACTGAACAATCATTTGGTATTCCCGTAGCTGGTCTCAAGAGTTCATAGACTTCTCTACTTCCTTTACTTTGCTTCTGGAAAAGAGTGGAATACATGCTTAAATCTCTCTGTATTCCACAAATGTTTAAAGCCAATAACATACTGTATTAATAATGACTATAAGTGCATTGCTAAAATAGGGAGGATTTTCTGAAACAATATGAAAAGCTTGTAATTTTTAAACATTCAGAACTTTACTCCTATTTCTGAAGCAAAGAGCATCAATTTGTTTGCCTTACAGAGAAAAGTTCTTGAATGAAATATGTGTTAACACTGTACCATTGATTTTACTCCTTTTCCCCATGCCTTCGGTGTGTCACTGTTGTCTGAAACAGCACACCTTAGTCCAGAAGTAGCTGCCAAATAGTTGAAATCACAACCTGTCCACAGGGTGGAGCTTACAGCTGAGAATGCTGATTATCACCAGAAGTATTTTCCTTAAGTTAGGTATAGATACTCTGCAGAGCCCTAAGGATGCAGCATGACTAAAACTAAAACAAGATACAAAGTTATTGGTGGTGGTGGTGGTAGTATTATTTAGCTAGCATGTCTGAAGTGTTCCTGGTGCAAATTAGCAAAACCAAAGCAGGCAATGTTGAACTCTGGCTTCGAAGAGCAATTAAGCATTTACAATTTTTTTCACTTTGTGTTTACTACAGTCTCTAGGATATTAACAGCATAAAAGAAAAAGAAACACTTTAATTTTTCTCAGCAAAGAACTTTGTTAACCTATTCTATTCAGAAAAAACACTGGAATAAGTGGCTAGATTTTTACAGCCCAATCCAAAGACTAGTTAGACATTATGAATCCATCAAATATACCAGAGTTTGGTTTTCCACCGCTAATAAGGCAGTCTAGTAAATGCAGGAGGATTGGGTTTTTTTCATAATGTAGGATGATATTTAATTAGTTTTGGCATTGAAAGAACATATTTTTTCTTGTGCATGGATGAGCCTTTGTTTTGAAGCATAGCCTCTAATTTTATTTTTTATCATGTCAAACTAATCCTGTTAAACCTTTGCAGCTTAATCAGATAAAAAGCTAAAGTTATCTTTGATACATAGTGAGATTCTTACTGGTGTTGACACAGCTTACTGTTTTCCAAAAATATAAAGAATTTCCTGATTTTTCTTAACTATTTCAAGAATAATTTAGTTTATTTCTGTGACCTACATTGTACAAGCATAAATTGACCCAAAAGATTCATTAGGGCAAAACAATACTCCTTCCCCATTACAGCAACTTCCCTGTAACTCCAAAGCCCTTATGTACCTCTCTATCTAGTATAAGCTGGAGAAAAACAGATGAGATTTGTTGTTTGCCCTAGAGGACTCTGTAGTGATGCATTTAGCTAGTCATTTGGTTGCATAGCAAAAAGTTAGCTGCTCATGCGTGTTGATCACATCCTACCTTAGCAATGCCTGCGAATTTTGCTAACAAACGTCATGTGGTTTTCAAAAGCTCCCACGTGGCTGCGCCAGTTTGTCTCTGTGCATGTCGCTTCAAAGCCAGGATCCATCTTTGAGTCCTCATTCACTTCAGCCACAAAAATATCCTTTAAATACTTTTAGGAAGACTTTTTTTTCTAGTGAGAATTGCTATTTCTATGCACTCTAGTTTTTGTTTCTTTGCACCCAGAAACTATGAAAGTATTTTTTGTCTCTCTCTCAGACACACACAAGACTTTATTTTCAGATTCTACTCCAGAAAATGCCATCATAAATGATATTTTTAAGGTATGAACCATGAAAAACAAGGAACTGGAACAGAAACACACATGGCATGTGACACACTGCTTCTGTTATTATCCCTACTACACTTTCTATTTTTATATCTCCTTTTTTAGTTAGATATGCAGTTGTACTATATGAGAACACTTTTGCTGTTTTTTCTAAAATTGATGTTGCAGAATAGATGTGTGACCTGCAGTAGTGATCAGAATATTTTAGGTAAAGTAGCCTTATTTAAGCTCTTGCTATTTCATTTTGTGTATTTAGGCTTTTTTATGTCTTCTGCCAGGCTTTTACAAGTAATTGGATTATGAATTTCAATCCTATGCATGCACATTTAATTTCCTGGGTTTGGTTTTTCTTTTTTTTTCCCTTTCTGTCTCCTTTGTGAAAGCTGGCTGATCCTCTGTTTAGATCTCCATTTTCAACCTCCCAGGAGAATGAAGTAAAATCATTCTGTAATAATGTTGAAGTATACATCACTAACGAAATGTCGTTTATGCAGTTCATGCTTCACAATATAAAAAGCTTGAGCCTAAGGCACAGAGACCTAGTTTTGTTTTGGTATGGTTAATTATAAAACTTGTCAGCTGTAGCGGCACTGTGATGTCTGACAGTGAAATGAGCCACCATTGCTCTTACATTTTGGAAAATGTGTTTTGGTTATATAAATGAGGATAAATTAAAAACTGAAGAACTTGTGTAACTGAAAAAAATGCTTTTCCTCTTTGTCTGGAAAGACTTCAGTAGATTGTATCTATCTGGTTAAGCAACATATTGTGATTGCGTTTTAACATGTGCAGTTTGGCTCAGTGTTGCAAAGATAACAGAAAGCCATTTTTACATTCCAGCCAGTGCTGATATATGTATTTTAATTCACATGACTGAAATTACAGAATTACAAAACATGGAGTTACCTGGTATAAATTCAACTATGGTTCAGAAAAAAAAGTCAGTCATTGCCAGCCAAAGACTCTTCAAGGAACAGGGATCATTTCTTGTCCCACACCTAGAAAAAGCCTAGGAAAACAGATGTGCCTTGCAGCTTTCTAGGATGATAATCCAGGCTGGACTCCAGCAATCAGAAACTGGAGTCTGAGCGCCACAGTGAAGACACATTGCTAGCAGCTGCCTCATTGACATTGTAAAACCAAGATGCCACATTCCAGTGCAAGCATCTCAGATAGACTCAGCTGCCACAGTGTCACGTGAAGTAGGGGAGAATCTAATGATCAAACTTTAAAGGCTTTATACAAAAGGTCAAAAAGACCAAGTCTGTAACACTTGCAGATCACTGCTCATGCTAACATTATTTTCACCGTTTCTCCCCGATTTTACATTTACCATTTCAAAATAACATTTCTCCAAAAAGGTCAATGAAGAAAGCAGATTTCCATGTGAATCTTATTCTGTTATTTCTCTCTTTTCACAGTAATTCAAACCTTAGATGTGCTCTGAACAGCAGCATAATGTTATGTGCAAAAGCAGCAGAAGCAAGTTGAGGATTTTGTCAGCAAGATCAGAAAAGAAAGACTGGGGGAGTAGATTCATGGTTTCCATAGTCCAGGGGACATTAGATGAATAACAGGAACAGTCTCTGACATGCCTGATAACAACCAAAACCCTATGCAGAAATAAGCTCCCGCATACTTTTTTCTTTGTGATCCCTTAGGTCAGTCGGCTGTTTTAACCTCTCTTATTATCTTGCAGACCCATGACATAATCACTGCTGCCTTTTGTTTGCTGTTTCTTGTTACTTTTGTCACCCATGCATCCTCATGTCATCATGGATTCCCCAACTCTGGTCATCTAGTGTGTCTCCTTCATTTTGCTCTTTGAACTTATTATTACTTAACATTATCCATGACTATCAGATCCTCCTACTCATTCGCTTGCACATAGATATGCAATACTATCAGGACCTAGGCTCTTTAATGTAATATGATTAAATCTACATATTTAATGGCAGAGTTTTGAAGTCATTCACTAGAAATGTCTAATAAGACAGAGTTAGGTGGCTGTAAGTTCAAGCAGCATGAATGCTAGTGTATTTTCCATGTCTCCTAAGCAATGACAGATAGATGCTAGATACTTCATTGTAGCTGAGCATAGCAAATTACTTTGGCTTGAATAGCTTATGGCAAAAGTTTTCACTTATGAAATGATGCTGTTTTCAGGGCACTGATTTAATTCAAAGTTCAAATAAATGGAGTATGCTATCCAGGTTTTAATATAAAAGATCTTTCCTGAGAAATTTCAGAAGACTTATTTATTGTTAATATTTCAGATTCTTCATGAAAAAAACTGTATAGTAAGTAGTAAATAAGCTACATTGTCAAGAGCAATAGTTATGAGTACGTAAGTCAAAATTTTGTTAGAATGTTTCAATTTCAAGGTGGGGTTTTTTTCAATAGCATCAAAACAATAAAATTATTGCATGAGTTTGCCTGCCCTGTTCTAATGACAGACTTGAAAAAGTAGAAACCTAGTACTTCGGGTAACAAGCATCAGCACCCCATGGGTTACATAGTGATAGCCTTGTCATGACTCTCAACGCTAATCTGTGATTTATAATCATTTGCCAAGCTGCCAACAGTCATTTAAGCCAAATTGAAACAAAGTCATTTGAGGATTTTTTGTTTTTTCATTTTACTGCCTAAAGTCTTGGTGCTTCAAATAAAAAAAATTAGTTTGTACAATTATACATACATTTTTCCATGAGGAGAGAAATGCCACTTGTCGTAAGGATGACAATGTCCCCACCCCCTGCCTTTCTGATCCCATTTATTTCCCATTACTCAGGGGGAAAATGAATTCTCTGTGTGTTTAGAAAAAAAACTGTTTTAATTTAACATGGAAGGAAAATTGGGTTTACAATAGGAATCCACAGAGATTACAAGGGAACTGTGCCTGACAGTGCGCTTTCTATTTGGAAGAAATCTTTGCCTGTAACTAAAGGGAGAGATTAAAGAAGAGCATAATTAATGTTAGCATCTTCCATGCTAAGACATACAATTACGATGCTCACACTGTGCACTTGTCATAATGTAAAAGTGACCTTTACAGCTCACTCAGCATGTTGGCTAACATTTTGCATATCACTGAGCTGCCTAGGAAACCATATTTTGCTCTTACCATAGTCCTGCAAAAGCAGCTTGTGACAATGCATATGTATTCTGCTATTTTTTTTTTCTTTTTTTTTCTCCTTGGCTACCAGTTTTACAGAAAGCTTTCTGCTATATTCATATATATCTGTGTTCTTTCTTTTTTTTAAGTGCCTTGCTACATGGGAGTCCTTCCTTGCATCTCAAACAGTGGATCTTCATGTGGAAGAAGATTCTGAAGACAGGCCTTGAGTAATATCTCTGCTCGATCTCTGCCTTTTCCATGCAGTTTCTCCCAACCAAAGAAGTGCTTTATACAAGATCAGATACATTATTAAATTTAACTGTTAAAAATCAGTGAAATGCAGGAAACCAGCTTATTGAAAACTCAGGTATTCTAGTCCTGAAATACATTTTGGAACATGCTATATATTGCTTTATATTGCTTAGCTGTGATTTTACATATTTTTATGCAAGTGTTTGCATACAATTGTTTTCATAAATATTGCATAATTTGGATATAAAGTATTTTAAATATGTAAAAATAGCTCAATTTTAATAAAAAGTTTAATAAGAAAAGCTTGTCTTCATTCTGTGTCCTAGTCTTTAAGAAGTATTCTGGTATTTCAGCATGCTTGTTATATTCTTTTTCTTGAGTAAGTTCCTGTACTTGGAAAATTACCTAGCGTAGTCTTCAAGGAGCACTTTAGGATTATTTTAATAGATTGTGCTAGTCACCCGATGGCAACATGGTGCGGAAAGGTGCCGAACATGTTCTGTGAGATTAATGCTGCTTTAAAGTACTGTTAATTCAGTTTTCAATTTGCAGTACTTATGTGTCTATTAAACATCTTCAATTTGACGTTTTTTAAAGGATAAAGAAAAACTGACAGGTCATGAAACAGACTTTCTACAATGATGCAATGTTAGTCGCAGCACCGATCCTGCCAACAAAAGAGCTTCCATTTGGAGTTTGCAGGGTCAAATCTTTACTCCCATGGCTGACCTTCCTGTAATCCTTAACTTCCTCCCTCTTTGGATAGCCAGTGTGGCAGAGAAAGGGATAAGAAAGGAAAAGAGTTTTGCATTAAAATGATTAGCTGATTCACTCATGCAATATGCATTAAAGTGTTCCAGTCATTGAATTATTCCACCCAAAAGGTTTGTCAGTCTGCACTTGTAATTCCTGCAGTTGTTCTCCCTGGTAGTTACGGTCTGAGCAAGTCTGAATATGGAAAGAATGAGGTGTGGGAATCGGGGACAGCCTAACCATGGCTCTGGCCTTGCAGAACAGCAGGGCTTCAGCTGTCACCTTCACCCTTTGTGGTGGTATTCTGTGAGCTGGCTCGTGTCCGTCACCTCAT